>PPKY03000032.1:0-163693 GCA_003706315.3 Ambrosiozyma oregonensis (nom. inval.)
CAATAAACAACATTAGCAACGCTGATTCGGATAAGAAATTTCCTGCCTGTGCAGCTAGATTTTGGAATCTACTGACATATTCGTCGACTGAACTAGTTTGCTTAATATGTAGTAGTTGTGAACGAATGTTATCTTCCCATCCTAACGGAACAAAGTGGGCAGCAAATCTTTGACACAACTCTTCGAAGGTTTCTTCATGATCCTCAGTGCTGTAGTACCATTGGTAGGCGTTATCTGACAACCCAGACTTGAAAACTAACTTCTTTCTTGTAACCTCAGTAATGTTTCTTTCAGTACAGTAATCCATGACCTTGTTCACATAAGTTCTGACCTTAACTGCGTCGAATTCTCCTTTGAACACTGGTGCCTTGACTAAGTGACCTGAATTCCATCTTAGAGCTTCGATAAGTTGGGAATCGTATCTAGACCCGCCGGTGCTACCATGTAAAGCTTGGGATGCTTCTTCATCGTTTAGGTCTAAGTCTTGGAAATTTAAGTTATTAGTCATACTAGTCATTAGGTCGTTCTGGGTTTCTTTCTCGGGATCGGAAGACTTCTTTAAAATTTGTTGTTAAAATATATATTGTTATTTATTTTTAAGAACAAGGATGTCGTTCCCTTACACAGACAAAGAACTGGGAATCGCCATCTATAAATACTAACTAAAAGAATACGTAATTGTTTCATGACCATAAGACTGAAACAATAGGTACTTGTAAAACACAAATAAATACAAATGTAAAACATCCACTAATTTGTAAACACAATTTAAAACACAAAATCTTTTAACCATCGAGCCACGACGCCAATCAGCCAACCTGCCACAACACAAACCTATATTCACTAAAAGCGTCTGATACCTTACAGAAATAGTATAATTTCAACCTGGATGTAAGGTATGAGATCCAAAATATTAACCAGAATATAGTTTTGAGTACTAAATATCATTACTCTAGTGTATTTTCACCGTTTCATAATTGAAGTGATATGCACACTCAAATCACAAAAAAACAAAATGGATTATAACAAAAATAGTAAATTTTGAAAAAAAACCATAAAATAGAGTAGAATAAAATCATACAAATTAAATCATTTAATTTATTAATTGATCTAGGAATAAGATATAATATAAATTTGAAATTTAAAAATGAAGAATATATTAACTTTTTCCATATGTATATATGAAGGATATGGAGAAAGCATGTTTTATAATGAATTTGACTATGAAATAGAGGATTGTCCAATAGCAATGAATGAACTAGGATGGTTTAATAAATTTTTTATAGAATTAAATGTAGATATAAATAATTCTATTTTAAAAAGCAATAAAGATAATGTCGGAGTAAGAGAGATAAATCTCCGTCAATTATTTATCCAACAACGGGGGGCATATACCTTCTATTTATATGATATCTTGAGAACTAGAATGTAACCGTTGTTTTCAACCATGGATATTTACTCCTTTAGTAGGTAGTATGAATTAACATACCTTAATTGACTATAGTTTGATCTTAGAATTTTGAGTAATAGAAACGATGATCTTTTCTCTTATAAAATCTATATATTACACAAAAATTAAATTGGGAAAACACTTCACCTTTTATACAAAAAATTAATTAAGAAAAAGAAAATTAAGAAATATTAATTAGTTGGAAATATGGATGATCCTGATACATGGATGACGCTGAAACATGGCTGACCTATAACCTGTAATTTGTAACAATAATGATTTACAGTAACAATGTAATAAGACATGCATATTATCATAATGATAATGGAATGTGATGACTTATTTCCGATAGATAAAAATGATTTTATGTATAATTTTTATATAATAAAAAATATAGAAAAATTTAATGATAAAGAAATTAGAAATTCTTTATACTCTATACTTTCATATATAATTATAGGATTTTCATTATATAAAGAAGATTTTGCTTGATTAATAACATTATTAACTTGAGTTATATTATCTTTACTAAATCCATTTAAAACACTAAGAAATAATTTATAAGAATTTAAAATTGTAGATTGATGAAAAATAAAGACTAGATCATTCATATTAAATTTTTTATTTTTCTCTCTTTGAACAAAAACATCTGTAGAGAAAGAATATCCGGTATATTTATTAAAAGAATCTATAGCTGATTGTTTATTAGAATCTAATATAATCTCATTACTCACAATATTTGTGGTTAACGCAGATCTTGAACTATAAACTTGAGAAATTGTGTTATTAGTTTTAACAACTGTTACATAACCACCATCACTTGACAAAATATTGGCTATTGAACAATTAAATCTTTGTATAACATCAAATATCTCAGCTTTATTATAATTAATTATATCATCTCTTTTTTGACCAGCTGGAGTAATAATTATTTCGCTTTCATCAACACTAGTATAATAATTTGCAAAATTATGTTCTTCAAACATCCATTTCTCATAAGAAAGCATGACAGAATCATAATATGCTCTAATATATGCGTCATAATATTCTATATAATTATCATAATCATTTAAATATGTATTTATTTTGGCAGTAGAAGCTGTAACATTAGAAATAATAAAATCAATAGCTTTTTCGTACCTACAAAATTCCTGATTTGAATCACTTGCACAATTATGAACATTTATATATTCATTTACACCATCATAATAAGTATCATCTTCATTTTCTAAAAAATCTGAATTATAATCAATAGCCCATAATTTTGCACCACTCATACCTACTGGTTTAAAAACATCTTGAATTAAATAATTTCTATCACTTTAAGCCATCCAAGCGACCCAATCTTTACCATTATTATAAGTAGAATAAAAACATTTAGAAGTAGAATTAAATGAACCAGAAATACCCATTGAAGAAAATTCAGACTCAAATAATATTCCATGAGTATTACTAGTATCACCTGCTAAAGCATTACTATTTGGTCCAGTAAAACTACAACCATAAGAAACACATTTTGTATTAGATAATTCAAAAGAACGACCATAAGAAGCTAGACCACCTCTTATTTTATTCATAGGGACTCCTGCTTTATTAAGCATAGCTGTAGCTGTTTTAGTAATAGATTGATCTACATGGCATCCAATACCAGTACCAGCTTTACCATAATCCCATTGTTTATTATAATCATAATTCATTAAAACAAAATAATTTATATAAGATTTCATAGTAGATAAAGGAAAATGTTTTAAATACCAAAAAGAAGCAGGCATAGCAACTGAAACTTTATAATTAGAACCTAAATTATTTTTAATAGTTTGAACTAATCCTGAATAATTAGGACCATCATTAGAAGATCCTGCAGGAATACCTTTTATGTCAGGTTCACCAGGATATTCCCAATCAAACAAAACACCATTTAAATTATTGTTCTTAACAAAATCACTAATAACTTTACCAGCTGAAGCTCTATTATTAGAAAAAATAGCATTTCTAAAAATTTGATATGTAGAAGAAGATGTTGAAAAATCCCAACCACCTAATGCTAAAATTTTATTAGAAACATCACGATTTTTAAATAAATCAAAATTATCTCCAACTTCTATACTTTTTAAATCAGAAGATAATTGAGCAAAAGAATAATAAATAGTATTATAAATAGATGTATCAATATCTAAATAATCATCATCTAAATAATCATCATCTAAAAGTACCACGAGAAAAAGTATCAGAACTACCAGAAGGAAAAGAAGGAACACCACAATTAGAAATACAATTACTTTCACAAAAATCAGAAGTTAAACCACAATAAGCAAACTTAGAACAACATGCATTAATAGGACATTTTACATTGATACCACATTCCATTTCAGTAGAAGGAGCATCACCAGAAGAAATACAAATAGATTGTTTAATTTGTAAAGAATCACAACCAAACCAACCTACATGATTTTGATTATAAGAAATTAAATTATCTGTAGAAATACCATGATTATTAGCGATAGAATAACAAGTATCACCAGAGGATACAATATAAGTAGTACAAGTAGAAGCAAAAAATCTATAAATTAACAAATAATATTTTCATTTTTATTATATTAAAATATAATTGATTAGAATTATTATTATGATAATAAAATGTACGAGACTTCGAAAATATGTATTTTGTAAAATCCTGGACAAAAAATCCACAATGGTTTTTGTCAAAAATAATCTTTTAAAAAAATGTCAATGTCGTCGATTTTTTTTTTTTTGTTTTTTGCTACGACTAAAACGACAATAAAAAAAATCGCACCCGTATTTTCTGAATGTCAAAGTGAAGAAATTCAACCAAGCGCGGGTAAACTGCTGGGGAGTAACCATAATCTTTCCAAAACTTTTTACTGTGGGGCTGTAAATTATTCAGTTCTCCGCGATTGCCCGAAGCTTATCTTTCGCTCAATATTTCTTATCAGTAACAAGTTTCTCCTTTCTCTTCTCTACTTGTTTAACACTTTTACGCTTTTACAAACAAACAGTCAATAGTCATCATGAGTGATATAGATAGCTTTATTCAAGAAATCCCCAAATGTGAACAGCATGTTCATATTGAAGGGACGTTAACACCGGAACGTCGTTGGTCTTGTGCACAAGCCAATGGTTTAAAGATTGATGGTGTCTCAAGTTTGGAGGAATTGAAACAATTATATCCAGCGGAATACAAGTATGTTGAAGGAGAAGACCCAATTGAATATTTGAAAAATTTTCTAGCTGTATACTATGCATCTATGACGGTTTTACAAACTTCCGATGATTTCTATCAGATGGCATTAGACTATTCTAAAAAAGCCAAGGTTATGAATGTGAAATATGCGGAGGTATTTTTTGATCCACAGGCACATACTTCAAGGGGAGTTAAATTTGAAACAATAATGAAAGGATTATTGAAAGCTAAAGAAGAAGCTGATTCTAGTTATGGATTACAGTTGCATTGGATAATGTGTATTCTTAGAGACATGCCTGCTGATGACGCAATGAAAACAGTGAGAGATTCACATCCTTATAGAACTCAAATAATTGGGTTAGGTTTAGATTCAGATGAGCATGGAAATCCACCTAGTAAGTTTGCTGAAGCTTTCAAGTTGGCACGTAGTTATGGTTACAAGATTACTGCACATTGTGATGTTGATCAAATTGATACACATAAGCATATTGCATATGTTGTTAATGAATTAGGTGGTGAAAAGCCAAAACCTAAAGAATATGAATTGAATAATCCAGATCTATATGCATTGCCAGAATTACTTACTGGTGCAGACAGAATTGATCATGGATTGAATATTGCTGATACAGATACGTTGATGCAAATGGTTAAAAAAGCTAATTTAGGTTTAACATTATGTCCAATGGGTTACCAAAAGCATATGGGTCCACATGTGATTTTTCCAAAAGTTAATAAGATCTATAATTGTGGAGTGATGTTTACTTTAAATAGTGATGATCCAGCATATATGGCATATTGGAAATCTGAAATCTTGAAAGGCACCGCTGAAGGTTGTAATTTTGGTATGAAGGAATTATATGAGTTTGAGAGAAACGCAATTAGAATGGCTTGGACTGGTGATATTGAATTCAAGAAAAGGTTTTTGTCTGATTTGGAAATAGTTTTCATAAAATATTCTTCCTTATCTTGATTCGAATATTCTCCGATATATTATATATAGAGACTAGGTAGTATATAAAAGGATTAAGTAGCCTCTAAGTATTAACAAATATGTTTTATCTTTTCTGTTTACAGATTGTATAAACGTTAAGTGTTTTCCCGACTTGATTGATGTGTAGTATATTGATTATATAGGATAGGAGATCGTCGAATCAATCACCAAGATCTCAAGTTGAATCCATTTTACGTTTGAGATCAAAAACTTAGTCAATTAAGGCATGTCAATTCATACTACTTATTAAAGGAGTAAATACCCATGGTGGGAAAATAATGGTTACATTCCAATTCTCAGATATAACATCAATAGAAGGTATATGCCCTCCGTTGTTGGATAAATAATTGACGAAGATTTATTTCTCTTACTCCTTATGGGAAATATGTCATCACATTCCATTATCATTATGATAATATGTATGTCTTATTAAATTGTTACTGTAAATCATTATTGTCACAAATTTCAAGTTATTGTTAAAAATTACAGGTTATAGTTCAGCCATGTTTCAGGATCATCCATGTATCAGGATCATCCATGTATCAGGATCATTCATGTTTCCAACTAAATTAATATTTATTAACTTTCTTTTTGTTAAATAATTTTTGTATAAAAGATGAAGTGTTTTTCCAATTTAATTTTTTGTGTAATATATAGATTCTATAAGAAAAATGATTATCGTTTCTATTACTCAAAATTCTAAGATCAAACTTATAGTCAATTAAGGTATGTTAATTCATACCACCTACTAAAGGAGTAAATATCTATGGTTGAAAACAACGGTTACATTCTAGTTCTCAAGATATCATATCAATAGAAGGTATATGCCCCCCGTTGTTGGATAAATAATTGACGCAGATTTATCTCTCTTACTCCTTTACTGCTTTACTCCTTCATAGAGAGGGCAGCTAGATAATTCACTTCTTATTGATTCACTATTAAAAAACAAATTTGTATTTATTTATTCGTAAAAACATATGGGAATATTTCGAAGATCTCCTTCCTATATAATTCGTGTACAACCTAAAACTAAATTGAAGAAAATATTTGATCTTTACACTTACAAGTAAACAGGCTTTGCAACCCCTAATACCCCGAAAAAACATCTTTGAAAATATTCAAACCAAAGTCTAAAACTCTCTGGTATGAAAACTTTCATGACAAGGGAAGAAGTTTAAATGTACAATTATAACCAGTTGGGAAATTAGTGTAGTGGTTATCATACCTGCCTTCCAAGCAGGTGACATGGGTTCGAATCCCGTATTTCTCATTTGCCAACTGTGAAATTTTTAATTTTTTTTTTAAGTTTTAAAACACAATCCAATCATTTATAAAATACACTAAGTAATGAATATATTATTTTAATAACAAGCAAAATTTATTTTATGAATACAGACAATAACAAAACAATCTATTACGATAATGATTAATTTACGCACGGTAATATAATAATATATTATATTTAATGAATAAAGTAGATAAAAGTAATAAATGAACAAATTGAACTAGAAACACAAAAATAATGAAAATTAATAGGCAAAAAAAAACTAACCAAGAAGAGCTCTTAATCTTTCAACTTCAGCTTTAAGATCTTCATTCTCCTTCATTAGATCTTCACACTTATCTTCTAATTGAGTCATTCTTTCCAGTTTTCTAGCTCTTGATCTTCTAGCAGCTTCTGTATTTCTAGCTCTTTTAACTGAAGTAGTGTCACCAGTAGCTGGAACAACTGGAGCTAAAGGAGCTGATCTTTGCTTTCTAGTGTAAGGAGTACAACCTAGTTTATCTTTCTTTGAGGAACCAGAGGCAGATAAATTAGCATCAGAACTAGATCTCTTTCTACTTTCACTAGGAGCAACAGCGACAGCAACTGGAGTATGGGCAGGGACAAGTGAAGAACTAGCAGATTCAGTCTGAGTAATTTCAGCAGATCCAATAATAGGTTGAGCCAACAACTTTAACAAATCATCATTGAAAGAAATTTCTTCAGTTCCAACTTTGTTATCATTAATTGCTATTTCATCAGCCATTAATGGGGCCCAAGAGAGTGGACTGTCATCGGAAGAAAACATTGGAGCTTCAGAAGTAAATAATGAATCAACAGTGCTTGAATGAACTTGTAATGGAGAGATAGTTGGAGCGGCAGAATTAATAGTATCTTGTTCTGAAGAAAAGTTCAACAAGCTGTCAACGTCTTCAGAGAGCAGCATATCAAAGGAAGCTCTTGGAGCTAACGCAGGAACAGCAGAGTCTGCAGTGGTAGTTTGCTCATGGGCAAATTGAGAAAAAGCGGATTCACCTAATAACATTTTTGAATTATAAATTGTAGTAGCAGCGATATTGGTTTTATTTGGAGAAGTAGGGGGTTTATAAAAGGATTTAATATTAATAATTGTGTTATTTAAATTGAACAACTTGTAAGGATAATTGATTGTAATTTTTTAAAAATGTTAGATATTTATTTAAACTTTAAAAGTAAAGGGGTTCGGGCGCCATGATGGACGGATTATTGATATATTTCACGGGGACATTTTAAGGGGGAAAAGGGGTAAGCTTTTAAAAGACTTGGAGACTTGTTAAAAATTCTTTAATTTGTGGGGATTGGACAAAATTAAAAAATGAATAGTAAGGGAACTAAACAAAAGGTTTAAGCAGACATTTTGAAAATTATAATTAAAAGTAAATAAAATTCAAGGTGTATAAGTGTTTGTAAATTGTAGCGGAGGAGAGAAAGAGAGAGTTGGCTTATTTTTTTTGTTTTTGTTTTGATAGTAGTAATCCTTTTAAAATCGTGAGATGTTGAAATCAAGAACTTTAAAAGAAAAAGGTTGAGTGCAGGGGATATTTCAGGAGGCGAACAAGTCACCTTTTTATATTTATTTAAAATTGGAAAGCTAAAATTTTTTCCATTTAGGGATTGCACGACCTGGTGAAAATGAGTCATTCAAAAAATGGCGAATCTTGGCCTAGACACTTTTTAGCTTTTAGGTATTTCAGATTCTCCGTTTGCGAGAATCTCTCTTATATATAGCAATTTTTATGAACTATATGATGTGATAAAGGGGAATATAAATTTTAATTTGTTTACTTGATTATGCTAAACTGTTTAAATGTTTGTACAATTGTACAATTGTACAATTTGGTATGGAACAGTTGTTTCCGGATGCCCGAACTGTAACCCGGTTGTGTTGCATCCGCCAAAAATTTCTGGGAGGGGAAGGAGGAACGACAGCGGTTTATCCAAAACTGGTAATTTAGTTCGTATACTACCACAATGTATGAGCACGTGCATAGTAGGAGTGTGATTGGACAGTAGCTAACAACAAATGCTCTGACATGGAAATTTGGATAATTGTATTTTTTATTGAAACAGTTTGACGGTTTTGAAGAACTTAGCAATTTTAAGAAATTGAGTTAAATTCGAATTCAAATATGATGCATGTAGTATAAGTGTATTTATCAATTAACCTTAGTTGTTGTTTTAATTACCTTAATAAAATTAAAGGAAGGACGGAATCATGAGTGACTTCAACATTGGTTGGTTTAATGAATCTACAATCAATAACGTTAAAAATAAACTTAGGAAACTGAATAGTTTATGAGTTTGTAAAATGCTAGATAGATGACAGGTTTTGTTTGTAAAAAATAGTTTATAGTATTAGTTGTTTTATAGAGTTCAAGCTTTAATTGTAATGAAAATAAATTGAAATAAGATAATTTTAGAAGTTTGAGAAAATACACTAACAAAACAAAATAAACAAAACCAGTCATTATTATCGAATAAAGACTCATTTCAATTCAAAATTTATAAATGAATATTCTATCAAGTTCAAAAAAAAACTAACAGAGTTGATAAGATCAAAATAGAATGAGCCGCATTTTGAGCCACTTTGATTTTTTTTTTTTTGATAATTTTTTGAAATTTTTTTAAAAAAAGATCTATCAAGCTCTTTTTTTAAAAAAAAGTATATATTATTCACTAAACAACAACAATAATTATAAAATGTCTTCTAAATCACCAAAATCTAAAGGGTCTCTTAAAATAACCAAAACTAATAAACCAAGCTCAAAGAAGGTCCAATTTTCTAATAAAAGAAAATATGAACAGGATTCAGAAAGTGAAGATTCTAGCAGTGGAGAAGAATTAGATTTAGAAAATGAAAAATTAACAAAAGTTAAAGAAAATATAACAAATAAGAAACAAAAGAAAGTGGAGAAACCAGTTGAAGAGAGTTCAGATGAAGAAGAACAAGAAGATGACGAAGAAGAAAACGAAGACGATAGCTCTGATGATGATGAATATGATTCTGATGCAGATGAAAATTTACCACAATTAAAGAAAAATAAAGGTAACAAGAACGATGATGGATCTAAATTATTTTCTAGTGCTATGAATGCATTATTAGACACGAAATTAAAGGCCTATGACAGAAAAGATCCAATTTTAGCAAGATCTAAAGGTCAAATGAAAAAATTAGATAGTGATAAGTTAGAACTTAAAGCTAAAAGACTAATCTTAGCTGAAAAGAAAGCTAGATTAACATCAAATAGAGTTACAGATTTATTACCAAGTGCAGAAGATGAAAATGCTAGAGAAATATTAGAAAAAGAGAAAAAGTTTAAAAAAATAGCACAAAGAGGTGTTATCAAGCTATTTAATGTTGTGTTAGGTACTCAAACTCAAACTAGTCAAGAATTAGATAAAGCTAAAGTGCTTGGTATTAGTAAGAAGAAGGAATTGATGACAGAAATATCCAAAGAGAAATTTTTGGATTTGGTTCAACAAGCAGGTAATGAATCTTAAATGTTTTTGTTTTTCTAAACTGTACTTTTATAATATATCTACTATATTAATATAACAATTTAATAAATATGTGACGTTAAATAAATAAATAAGAATTTAGTAATGGAATAGAATAATGTTAAGACTTTCAAAAAAAAGTAAAAATATAAACAGGTAATGAATGCGAAATCAAAATAAAAGTTTCTATAAAACGATGAAATAAAATTAAGCTTTATTTTTTTCAAAGACTCTTTTAACACTAGCAGTTGTAGCTAATTTAGAAGCTTTCCATTCAGTGTTAATGGTACCCCATGGAATTCTTTTAAATAAATCTGATTCTTTAATAACCAACCCATCTTTATTCAAACTATTAAAGATTTCAGTAACTTTAGCATCAATTTCTTCTGGAGAAGCAACAGGAAGTTTTTCCAAATAAGTTTGTAAAAAAGTAGCTTCTCTTAATTCATTCAAACCAATTTGTTTGAAATTATCTGGAGAGCCTTCTTTCATGTATGTGGCAGCGGAAGCATTTCTTTCTTTAATCATTTTAGTCAGTAAATCATACAATAAAAATTCATCTTTAGGTTTATCCTGATTAGCAATTTCCATA
The DNA here is from genome assembly GCA_003706315.3 of Ambrosiozyma oregonensis (nom. inval.). Taxonomy (NCBI): domain Eukaryota; kingdom Fungi; phylum Ascomycota; class Pichiomycetes; order Pichiales; family Pichiaceae; genus Ambrosiozyma; species Ambrosiozyma oregonensis (nom. inval.). The sequence continues at coordinate 11,037 of PPKY03000032.1, forward strand.
TTTTTAACTTCAACTAATATACTTCTAATAACATTTTTTTCCAATGGATCAGCTTTCTTTCTCATGTTAGTCTTTAAATCTTGTCTAACAGTTTGAATAATTTCAGCATATGCTGAAGTTGGAGTTGTGGAATTGAATCTGACAAAACTTTTAGTAGTTGTGGATATGATTGTTCTAAACATGGTAATATAGTAAAATTAATTATATAGTAAAATTAATAATATATATATCTATATATATATATATCTATAATGTGAAATGGTTAGATATAACAGTAATACTAAATATAATTCAATGGTAGATACAAAAAGATTTCCCCTCAAAATGAAGACAAAGAGCGGGTAACATTAACACGTGATTAATAGCACGTTATATAATTACCGTTCCGCCGCGGCGGCGGACATGAGACAAGAAACGTTTCTTTTTCTCTCGCTTAAAACTGAGCGATGCACGACTCACTAATTGTTGCAAATTGTTGAAAACGACTTTGAATGTTTTTTTTTGACTTTGATCAGTGAAGTTTCTTTTCATAATTGTAGGAATTTGCCTTCACACTTGTGATAAAATTAATCCAATCTAACTCATTAGGACACATAGAAACATTCAGCTATCTATTTACTGCACACTGTACACTATATTTGACAACTGAACATTCAAAGAAGGACGAAAAAACTGATCCGTTAGGAACAGCACTAATATTCACAATTTATATTCACAATTACACTAACAACATTGGATACAATTACAATAAAAATTACATTTAAATTTGAATATCACAACTTTTTTGTTTTAAAACTAGTCTATAATACTCAATATGATGATATCCCCTAGTATATCACCTGGTTCGTTATCGTCTTTAACACAAGAAGAATCTCGAAAATCATCAACTTCTTCAACAACTTCATCACTGTTTAAACGACTAATATCAGTGATACCATCAACTACATCAGCAGGTCTGATATCTAATAGAAATGAAGAATCATTAAATCCACAAACCATATCAACTCCATTAATAACTATGAGTGAAGTTTCAAAGCATACATCAAAGACCGATCTATGGATGATTATAAATGATAAAGTATATGATGCTACAAGCTTAATAGACTCACATCCTGGTGGTTCTGAAGTTTTATTTGATTGTGCTGGAGTTGATGCTACTGTTTCATTTAATGATGTTTCTCATTCTACTTATGCATTGGATATGTTACAACCTTTATATATTGGTGATTTAGCACCAATCACAACACCAACTCAAGATAATGGTCAACGTGCTGCTCCAATAATGATGAAATCTAGTTCAACAACAGTTAGAACTATGAATGATGCAGGTTATGATATGTTAGTTTCTGACTCAACTGATTATTATTCTGACCCAGGAAATTCTTCTAAGAAGAAGAAGAAAAGTAAAAAGAAGAAAGATAGCAATAACCAATTACTTTATCAAGTTCAATCAACTATAAAAGAAAGTGCTAGTGCAAGAAGGAGAAGATTAAAAAATTTAGAATTTAATGGTGAATCTAATACTAATAATTTACCATTTATTTTACGTAGGTCTCCTTCATTATTGGTTATTTGTACATTTATTGGATTGATCATGTTTATTTATTTACAACGAAAGAAATGGTCTGAATTAATGATTTAGAATTCTTTTTTTCTTTCTATGTTATCTTTTTTGCTAAATGCATTAGTATATTTGTTCACCTGAGTCATCATTATATTATTCATATTTTTTCTAATCAATTGTTATGAAAACGGTTTATTTAAGTATTATTTTTTACATTTCACTAGAGATTCACAGGGGTGAATTGCAGTGATTCTTTTTCTTATTTTTTCATTATTTTGTTCCAATATGTTTTAGTTTTATTATTCTATGTTTTTGCAAATTAAACGATTTAACAAACAATACAAAAACAAAAGCTTTATTTATCAAAAAAACAAAAAGAAAAGAAAAATTGATTCAATTCTTTATTTATATGTTTATATCTCTATTTACTAATATTATTATCATTAAATTGTTTTTTTTCGCTAGTTTAGTTATATATTGACCATCATTTTACCACTATTTAAAATTGTAGAATCAAAACTGAAGTTTTGAATTTAATATTTAGTTAAGAATATTTAAAGAAGGATATGTTGGACAATAATTTAAAATGAATGAAGTATAGGAGAATAATGAAAACAAAGTAAAAATAATGAAAAAAAAAAACAACAACTACAATATCAAATTGCATATACAGTAATGGTAAAGAGAAAAGCAAAATACAACTAATGACCAGTAGTTGGTAAACCAACTGAAACTTTGAAAGAATCGTAGATTAACCATTGGAAACCAGTTAAAGTACCAATCATAACAATTCTGACACCTAAACCATTCCATAAACCTGCAAAACCAATTTTTTTATACATTCTACCAACAGCTTGACCCATTGATTCACCAGGTTTCTTACTGTTATTAACTAAAGAAACCATAACATCAGCAGGATGAGAAACAATAGCACAGAAAATACCAGCAATATAACCACCCAAGAAAGAAACACCAGTTTGTTCTAATTTTGAATATTGTTCTTTTGGTTTAGTTAAGAAATTAGAATAAATTAAATTAACAATTTTTTCAAAAGAGGTAAACTTAACCATAGTATATGGGATTTGTCTAAACCATAATGGAACTAAACCAGAGTATAAATTAGCGGTTAAATTTGTAACTTGAGCAGGAGGAATAGTAGTTTGCAGTTTAACTTTCATAGCTTCAAATGGACATAACATCATATCAGCTAAAAATTCAGCTGAAGCAGAAGCACCTAAGAAAATAAATGAATTTGAAACACCAAAGAAATCAGAATAAGTTTTTTTAAAATATTCATAGAAACCATATTTACCCATACCTTGTAAACTGTAACCAATAAAAGTTGGAGCAAAACCTTTGTAAATTTTAAAAAAACCTTCTGTTCTGATAATTGTTGCAATTCCAGAAAAATTAGAACTGTACATACCTGGTTTAACTTGTAATCTACATTTAACCAAGTCTAAAGGTAAAACACCGGAGTGAGTCGGACCACATGCGATGATACCACCAATAGCACAAGCTTTGTAATAATCACCAGAGTATAATTCAATTTTTTTATCAGAAGTTAGAAAAGACATGATAAATTGATAGATAAATAAAGTAAAGATATATAAAAATGGAAAAGAAAAAAACAAAAAGAAAGGGAAAAGATAGATCATATAAAGACTGCCTCTAATTTAAGTTGTAAAATAAAAGGAGATGCCGGAAGCTGGAGCAACATCTTCTTAAGGATCCAGATTTTCGGCCACTCTGATTTGTCCATTTCAACATTTGTTCTTCTATTTTGTTTCTGTTTCTACTATTTGAGTCCATTACTTACCCAGTTTTACCTGCTACCAGCTACCAATGGGCTCCTGGTCTCACTATAACTTTAACTCACTTAGACTCTGTCTCTTTCTTATCTAAAATGGGCCAAGACCGACTTAACTCCGCAATACACATTAAAGTCACGTGACTTATAAGAAAAAAAAAACCAGATCCGCGCTCTTTACCGAGCGGCGTAGTCGCGTCGATTAGTTGACGGACCGACTAAATCGATCGACGCGACTGCTTTTTTTCTTGGTTTGTGCTGACGTACACGATTACGTCACTATCCAACAAGGGCTGAGCCTCATGGTTTGTCAGTATCACCAGGTAATTTATTTATCTATTTATCTATTTATCTATTTATCTATTTACTTGTTTACTGTATTTTATATACTGCTGTCATACTATAACGAACCAATGTCACAGAATCTTTCTTTTAAATCAAAAACAATTTCTTGGGTGGATGCTTTGGGTAACTATCATATGAATAGAATACTAATGCAGGCTGATAACGGTCCTTGCTTTATCATTTCTTTTACAAACACTTTAATTTTATCATCGGAATTAAATGAATTAAAAGAATGGACAACCGTCAGTAAATCATCATCATCATCTACAGTTCCTGCTACAAATGGTGGATCATTAAGTTCTTTTGATTTAACATCATTGAAAGAACTTTTAATTTCTAAAACAGTTTCTTCCAGTTCTTTATTATATGAATTGACTAATTTGATGTTAATTCTTAATGATAGACAAGTGGTTCCAATTGACATTGGTCCTATTTTAAATGCCTTACCTTTTTTAACTGCTGGTTTAAACGTTTCCTTAAAATTGGATGATCAAGTTGTTGATGATTTTAATGAATTAACAGATCCAATAAATCAATTATTACAACTCTTTAATATTAAAATGATTCATGGTTTGATAGATTATAATCTTGTTAAATATGAAAATGTTAAAACTGTAGATGAATGTCAAGATTATTTAATTTTAATTTTAGAAAATTATGAATCAAAAATTAACGATTTACAAAATAAATCAGTCACAGATTTAAAATCTTTAAATTTAAGTGAAAATGAAGAATCAAAATTAATAAAATATGTTAAAATTAGAGATTTTTTGAAAATTAATATGACACAGTTATCTCAATTAGGTTTAACCAATATTGTTGAGGATGATCAATTATTAAACATCAATTCAACTTGTATTTTTTTCAGAAATGATCATTTCAATACATTATATAAGTTTAATGGAAATATATACTTACTAGTCAATGATATTGGTTTTGCTAATGAAGATGAAATTGTTTGGGAAGAGTTATCATCAATAACAGGGAAGGAAAATAAATTCTTGAATGGTTATTTCCAAACCCCTAAACTAAAATCTCCAACTGAAAAGCAAAATGATATTTCGAATCAACAACTGACGACTTTAAACGCTGCCTCCACCACTACTACTAACGCAAAACCTAATGATGACGAACGTATTGATTATAGTGATTATATATTAGATCAAGAAGATCCATTTAATCAAAATAATGCTGGAAGTTCGACAGATGAAATGTTAGCTAAACAATTACAAGAAGAAGAAGATGAAAATTATTCCAGAGCATTACAAAAACAGTTTAATACCAAGGAAGGGAAAAGAAGTAAGAAAAAGTCAAAGAAATCTGGGGGTAATACTAATACCAATGCTGCTGAAACTCTTAATGGTCAACCTGATTCTAATATTCATAATAAAACTAACAAAAGTTCTAAAAAAAATGATAGTAATTGCATTATTATGTGATTAGTGTTTATTCTCTTTTATTATTACTATTACTATTACTATTACTATTATTACAGCTTAATATTCTTTACTAGCCTTTATACATTCGGACAGTTTTTCTGATTTTCTACCCGCTCAATTATTTTATTCTTTTCTTATGGTGAATCAAGTGATCATTAATAATAAAATGTTTGATTTGTTTCACAATTTAAATAAAGCGTATAAAATGTGTAGAAATTAATTGAGAAACAAAGCTTGCGACATAGATTTTGTGACATATCAATTGGCCAATCAAGTTGTTGCAAAGCACGCACACAGAAAAAGAATTTTTACAATGAGTAAAAACCAAGACAAAATCAATAAATAAATGAATATTCGTTTTCATTAATAAATACAACGAAAAAGTTTAATCCATTTCATTAGTCCATTCAAAGAGAAAACTCCTAGATTTTTAGAAAAATGTCAAAGTTTCAACTTCTTACTATCCCACAGTTCCCAGATTACACAGTGTTTGGATCTTTTTTCACCAATGTTAAAAATACAGATTTTATAAAGTCTCAACTAATTAAAAATAACACTGATTATGATTTTGCATTTATAAATGCAGATAATATAATATCAATGGAACAGTTATATAGTGCGTTATATAAATCATTACTTGATAAAGAAAATGACAGAATGAAATCAAAAACTTTACATACTGAAGTGATATTTAATTTAGCATCTCAAAAAAATATAATGGAATGTTTGAATAAATTTGGTATTTCTACAAATTCAATAAACTTAATAGTATTCAAGATAGTTAAAACAAAGGATGATGTTAATTTTGATGAAGTTTTTCAAAAATTGAGTACTAATATTGAAGGTGATTTAACTGAATTAAATGATGATGCTTTAAAAAATCATGTTAAATTAAACGTTATTAAAAAAAATTATAAATTAGGTGATGCATTTACTGAAGATCTTAGTAAATTAAATAGACTTCTAATAGGTGTTACTCAGCTGAAAAGTCTTTGATATAATTGTATACCATTTTCATTATTATAAATTAATAAGTAGTTTTAAAATTATAAATAATACATGCCATTAGTAGAAGAAGAAAGCGGGAAATAAAGAAAATGCAAAAGTATCAATAGACAAAAAACCAAAAAAAAGTAATGAAATCATTATTCAATTCAAGCAAAGAATTAATTCAAACAAAAAACAGAAACATTCATCTAACACCAAAATTTATAGGTTCTATACCACCATGGCTTAGCAGCTAATGTTTTCTTTTCTTCTAAAATTTCTTGCTTTAACAAGTCAAGATCAGGGATTCTCTTACCCGTATCAATGTCAATATCTTTTGCTCTAATAAATAAAACAAAACTTTTATGCTTGTAAATTGCATACATAATATATGTGATCAGAATTAACACAAAACTTAAATATTTTGAAAAAAATGCTTTAGCACTTGATTTAGAACCCATTGGGAACAAAGCAATCCAAAACTGAACACACAAGATCAAAAAATTTAAAAACACACTGAATATTGAACCATAGATTCCAAAAATAGCTTTGAAACTTAATTCATCAGTAGATCTTCCTTGTGCTTTTAATGCTCTTCTATATCTAAGATGAGAAACACTAATGGATCCCCAAGTGAAAATAGTTGACAATCCTGATATTGCCATCAACCAAGTAAAAATTTCATCTTCTTTATCTGATCCAACTAAATAACAAAGTAATCCAACAATTAATGAAGTTATAATACCAACTAATGGCCTACCTTCTCTATCAATGTATGTAAACCATTTTGGAATAAATCCTTGATTTCCTAATGATGATAATGTTCTTGAACAACCATAAACGGCAGAATTAGCAACAGATAATAAAGAAATCAAAATCACAGCGTTCATAATATCAGGAAGAACACTAATTCCAGCTCTATTGATTGCAATGACAAATGCTGATGCTTTAATATCAACAGAAGATGATCCTAATAAGTTTGGGTTATCATAAGGAACTAAAACACCAACAATAACTAAAGAAACTAAATAAAATAGTGTAATTCTCCATGCAACTTGTTTCGTTGCAGTTGGTAAACTTTTATGAGGAGATTCAGCTTCTGCAGCTGTAAGTCCAACTAGTTCAGTACCACCAAATGAAAATGCACCTGTCACAAAAACTGAACAGAAACCTTTAAATCCATCATGGAAAGCACCTGGATTATGCCAATATTTTCCTCCAATATATGCTCCATTTGGACCACCACCACAATTTATAATAATCCCTAAAATGATAAAACCAACAATAGCAATCACTTTAATTGAAGAAAATACAAATTCAGCCTCACCATAACCCCTAACACCAAAAATATTAATAACTGCAATTAAAACGAAAAAGATAGTTACATATGCACAAGAATTTGTATGACTATCCCAATATTTAATGGTCATACCACAAGCAACTAATTCTAAAGGTAAAAGAATAAGCCATTGCATACAAACACATAATCCAACACTGAAACCCCAAACTGGACTGATAAACCTCGTATTATAAGCAACATAGGAACCAGAGACAGGGAAAGAAACAGCCAATTCTCCCAAGGCTTGAATAGTACAAAAAATCATAGCTCCAACTAAGGCGTAACATATAATTAAAGAAGCTGGTCCACCAGTAGAAAGTGCCTAAAAGAAAGAAAAAAACACACAAGTCTAAAATGTTAGTATTAAAAATTTGAGGTGAAAATAAATATAAGACATTTAAAAGATTTACTTACCGAACCACTACCAACAAACAACCCCGTCCCAATAGCAGAACCAATTGCAATCATTTGAATATGTCTATTTTTAAGACGTCTTTGTAAAGGAGCTTTACTTGATCTTAAATTTGCTTTTTCAATGTCTGTTAAATTAGGATCTATCTCATCCAATTCCATTGGTTTAAAGCTATCCTTAAAATTCTTAATCCATTCTTTAGTTGGTTTATGCTTTGCTATTGATCGATTATCGTCTTGTTCTTCATTTTCGTAATAGTTTATTGTTTGTGTTGTTGATGAAGAAGCTGGTTTGATTTGAGTATCTTCTGTAGAAAGATTATCAAGTGGAACGTCAGCTATTGAAGGTGACATATTTTGTTTTATTCTCTTTTATTGATGTGAGTTCTGAAAGAGAAGCTGATAAATAGAGGGGGAGAAATATGATTATTCAGATATCTCATAACTGAATCTTGATTTTCACAAACAGAAAAATAGTCTAACAGAAGGTATTGGAGAAACATGAAAGCCAATGCCCTATATAAAAAAAAGTGCCGCACCAGTCGCCGCACACAAAGCGCCACACGCCGCAGATATGGGGAAGCCATGCTGCGCCTCTTAAACCTTTTACTAGCCACTGGCGCAGCTTTTTGAAAGAAATTAGGCGAATTCAAATCAAAATCAAAATCATTTTAGGAGTTGTTTTGAGTTTAATGGGTTAAGTTATTCTCTGAACAGCCAAATCACCATCCCTAGAATGTTATACCATCTTCAATCTCAACTTGCTAATAGATCCAAAGAGTATACTTCCACCAATGACTACCTTACTTTCACAAGAAACAATGGTTTAGAGATAGTCACTATAAGTGAACGTAGAATTAACATCACTGATTTAACAATCACTGAAAACAAACCTGCTTCATACTATTTGAACATTGAATTAGAGTTCGATCCTACTTCTTTAGTTGTTAATAAATGTGAAGAACTACTCTGTTTATATGATAAATTTAACGTTCAACTTTTCTCTTTACATTCACCAGGCTCAAAAATAACATACACTGCATTTTATCCAATTAAATTAAATTTGGAAAATGATGAAAGAGTGGTTCAAGTTTTGTTTAACAATATTTCTAAATATCAATCAGAAATAGTTATTTTAACTAATTATGCTATCAAATGCTATAATATTAATGAAAGTTTAAATGATCCTGTTCAAATTTATAATTTTGATGATGAAGCTCTTGCATATACACAAGCTGGTAATTTTGACCTGTCATTAAATGAATCTTCAGTTACTGACCCTGTTTCAATATCATTTGGTACTGCTGATTCATTACCTTCTTATTATACAAATGAAACACTGAATCCAAAAGGTGATCTATCTTTATTTATTTTAACCTCAGATACATCTTTATATAAAATTTATCCATTTTTACCTAATGAATTATCAGTCCCAAAAAAATGGCTTACAGCATTATTTGACTATTCTTCAATTTCATACAATTCTCAAAGCGAATCTGGTGTTACGGCTCAAGCTCAAATGGTTCCAACTTTAAAATTTGCAGCTATGCTATCTGAAGCTACTGGTAGCTGTAAAATTAAAGATAGTTTACCTCCAACTTTACGAAAAGGCAAAATAGTTGGTCCATTATTAATTCAACCTTTTCCTGAAGAACTATATAATGATGATGCACTTCAATTAATTCCTTTAGCTAACGATATTATTACAGTTATTACAAACCATTCAGTTTTAGCTTTATTTGACGATCAAACAGGGTCCATGTTTTTTGAAAACCAAGATTTTGATTCTGACGATAATATTGGTACTTTAAGTACTATTGAAATGGTTAATTTTAGTAAATCTAAAGGTGATACTGATATTGATTTTGCTTTTTTACAACCTAATACTTTAGGATCAGTTTTATTAACTACTAGTCAACCTTCTTTTATTCAAGTTGATTTTTCAAGATGGATGGAACTGTTAGATAAATGTATCAAAGAAAATGATTTGAGTCCTTTCATTGAACAAATTGATAAATTATCTACTTCTATTACTAATTGTGGTAAGATGACTTTACCAGATTCAAAAAAGCCAACTGCGCAAATAACAACTGGTTCTAATATCCAATCTTTTGATGAAATTCCATTACCTAAAAATAAACACAAAATTTGGATTGCATGGGATGATTTTGTTTCATATGGTGTAAATTTTGACAAAGAATTGAATTTTCTAATACATGAACTATCTTTTAAAACACCTGAAGAAGAACTAAATGATTTAAAATTACTTAAAGCTCTACCATCCGAAACAGAAGAAAAAAAATATCTTAGTAAAATTACAGGCAGTTATAAAACAAATGTTGATGATGTGATAAAAAAATCTAAGCTAATCATTTCCAAATTACTCAATCAAATTTTCACTCTAGATACTAATGGGATTCTTCTAAACTTAGATTCAGTCGATAGTTTAAGTGCTTTACAAAAAGTTAGTGAAATGATTGGATCTGCTGTGATTGAACTGTATAAAGTTTTAGGGGCAGTGAATAGAAGATTAGTGGCATTAAAGTCTGAATTCATGAATCAAATAACTACATTAAATACAGTTAAATTAATGAAAGATCAACAATTGGATAACATTGAAGCTACAAAAGATAGGGTTATAAGATTAAAGGACAGACAAGACAAGATTAATCAAAGATTTAGTAAATTAAGTGATGATTTCAATTCAATAGTTATTAATCGAACAACTCAACAAGAGGATATTGATTTATCTAAGAAAGAAACTATATTTATGGCTGAACTAAATAAAATGCTCAATCTAGTTAAACAAAAAGAGAAAGAATATACAAACATTAAATTGATGACAGATGGTTATAAAGATGCCGATTTAGAAAAAATTCGAGATGAAATAAAGAAAATTAAACATAATTCTGAAAACGTAAAAACTTTGGAAGAATTTAAAAAAAAATTAGATAGTAGCGATCAATTTATTGGATTACTTCTGAACGATATTTCTTCTACCAAGGTATAAATAACTTACATTTACTCTATTTCTGTTGAATTTTTCAAATTATAGTTTTCTTAATCTCAAAACAAACAGGATTTATTATTTATTCTGAAGTTAAATTATATTAAACTAGAAATACCCATAAAGAAATAGTAATTAATATCTATCTATAAGAACGTAAAACCCGTCCAACCAAAATCGTAATACCTTAATAAACAAGAGTAATTTCAAAAGTCGGTAACTCTTCCATTGAAACTCCAGTCAACTTTGTGTTTTAGGGGATCTTGCTTAGGACCGTTAACTTCGCCTGTGTTTGGATTAGTATCTCCTTCAAATTCAGGAATGATCTTGAATGCTTCTGGAGAAAAAGAACCAACATCAACTTTAGGAGGAGCATCTTCTTCAGAGTAGCCCATGGATTCATTATAGTCTTCTATGGTCATCTGAGTATTTGCCTTTTGAATCAACTTTTCAAACTCTTCTTGTTCTTCTTTTGGAAGCTTTGGTGGTCCAGCTGGAGTTTGGCCAAATAGTCTGACTGGAATAACAAGGGTTGTTGGTAGTAGCTGTGGGAGTTGTACTCTTGTTGTATTTCTAATGATTCTTGCTAACATTATGTAATGTGTTGTATATAATCAGGTTAAAGATAAAGATCAAGATAAAGATAAAAATCAAGAAAGTTCAAAATTCAAACTTAATTTGAAGAGCCGAGCGAAGCTCATTTTCAGTGAAGCAAAACACGTTTATTAAGCAGATTCTATATGTGAATATTCTCCATGAAACATCAACTATGAGGTACTTTCTACTATTAATACTCTTTTTGATACAATTGGGATCTTATCTTTTGTTTTGTAAAGGGTTTTTCCCAACAAAAGTGCTTCTTTCATCAGAAGATCTATCAAAATATCAGCCTGAACTTCCGGATTCTTATAAACAACCAGAACAACGCTTTAATAAGCTTATATTTATGGTTGTGGATGCAATGAGAGCCGATTTTATGTTTTCTAATGACTCTTATATGGAATTCACACAAGGGTTGTTAAATCAGGATTATGGTATTGGTTTCACAGCTTATTCAAATCCTCCAACTGTTACTTTACCTAGATTAAAAGGAATAACAACTGGATCAACTCCAAATTTTATTGATGCTGTTTTGAATATTGCTGAACAAGATACTTCTTCTTCTTTGGGTGATCAAGATTCTTGGATCAAGCAGATGCATCAAGCAGGATGGAGAATTAATATGTTTGGAGATGACACTTGGTTGAAATTATTTCCTGATTATTTCACAAAAACTGATGGCACTGCTAGTTTCTATGTTAGTGACTTTACTATAGTTGATAATAATGTTACGAGACACTTAGATTATGAATTGAGCCAAGAAGGTCAAACTAATTGGGACTGTTTAATTTTGCATTATTTAGGTTTGGATCATATTGGTCATAAAGGTGGACCCCAAAGTGCTAATATGCCTCATAAACAAAAGGAAATGGATAATATTATTAAACGGATTTTTGACGATGTCTTGATTAATGATCCTAATACTTTACTTATTGTTATGGGTGATCATGGTATGAACGAGGTTGGAAATCATGGTGGTTCTTCAATTGGTGAAGTTTCCGCTGCTTTGGGTATGTTTTCTTCTAAATTCAAAGAAACTGGCACTAAATGGAATAAATATCAACTTCCCATAGAGCAGAATAATGATTTTGACTATTTGGAAAAAATTGATCAAATTGATTTAGTCCCAACTTTATCTACATTGTTGGGTTTAGGTATTCCTGTTAATAATTTAGGTAGATTCATTACCAAGCTATTTCCCTTGTATGAAGAAAAAAATCACAATGATGTTTTGATTAAAAATGCATTGCAATTAAAAGTGCTTATAGATAAATCAAAAGGTCAACCTACTCTACTTGAAAATGATGTGAACATTGCTGATTATAATAGTCTGTTATCTTATTTAAAAAACTCAAAGAAAACTCTATCAAGAACTTCTTCTAATTATAACTATGATGAAATTCATTCAGGCATCGGGCTGTATGCGATCACTACAACAATTTCTTTGACTTTATTCTATTATTATTACAAAAAAAGATTTTATGAAGCAGGAACCGATCTATTATTTATTGTTTTATACGCTACATCATTCTTTGGATCTTCTTTAATTGAAGAGGAACATCATATTTGGTGGTTTTTTACCACAATTTTTATGTGTATCCAAAGTTTCAAAAGTATCAAAGATGGATATTTTGATTTCAGTTCAACAGTCATTGTATTCGGATCTTTAAGAATATTAAAAGCTTGGAATAATAGCGGACAAAAATACAATTTGAAATCTAATGTCAAACTTTCTAGTTATATTACTAATGCAAAGTCAACAACTGGTCCTACCCTTGTTATGTTTTTACTAATATTAACTGGTATTCCTTTACTTTCATTATCCCTCTACAAGAACAAGACAAGTATAGTATATGGAGTGGATAAAACTGGTAAAGGATTTATTAACTTTCTTTGCATTTCAGTACTATACTGTGTTTCTGCTTCAATTAAATTTATGTCATACATTGTTGAAACCTATGATGTTAATGATTCATCAATTGTTTTCCCAGGATGGACAGTTATCGTTTTAAATTGGTTAAAAGATTTTTCTGAACAACCAAATTTACCGAGTATTATTCAATTATCATTCTCTCTCTTTTACCCATTGTTTTATACTTCCTTAACTTATTTTGCAATTAAACCAATATTATGTAAATATGTTTTACTAGAAGAGTACACTGAAGACTATATTAACAATCTACTTTCTGTTTTGACTCTTTTATTGATAAATCAAACCAACTTTGCTAATGTTCCTTTATTTGCAATTTTATTTACTCTATTACTTACATTTAGAAAAATTATTGCAAATGAATCACTTAACACACTTTCTAACACATTACCTATTTTCACAATTTTGATACAAAACTTAACATTCTTCCAGTTCGGATCAACTAACACTTTATCCACAGTTGATTTAACCAATTCATTCAATGGTCTTTCAAGCTACAATATGTTTCATTCTGCTGTCTTAACTTTCGTATGTAATTGGGCAGGACCAATATTTTGGTCACTAGGATATTTGAAATTAGCTAGTGTTAGACCAGACTTCAAAAAAAAGAAATGGGATATTCTTTTCGATAAACTTGTTGTAAATGTGTTATTCTATTCTATCAGTGGATTGTTTTTGATGTTAAGTTGCTACAATTTAAGATTTCACTTATTTATCTGGACAGTTTTCAGTCCAAAATTACTATACTTTTTAAGTTGGTTATGCTGTAATTTATTAATTGACTTTTTACTGAGTTTTTTAATTCTTCTTTTGTATATTTAAATGTTAAGATTATATTAACTACATTATTTATAAAAAAAATCCTTTAATCCAGTCATAAGTCTGCAAAATAATAATTTTTGAACAATTTTTGAAAGTATAATTTTAAATTTTATTAAAAAGGCGCCCATGCTAACACAACGAGAATACAATGGATAAATAAGTAAAAAAAAAACAGTAAACGCACAACAAAAGCAAGAAGGCGAAAGTAAAACACAATTGTAAAATAAAACAACAAAATGCAAGCAAAGGGTTAAAAAACAGTCTATATTGAATTTTAATCTATTCTAATCTTCATCCTCATCGTCAGTATCCTTTGGATGTGGAGTACCCTTTGGAGAACTCAACCATTCAATATGTCTCAATCTTCTTCTTTCTTCTTGAAGTTTCTTATCATTTCTTGTCATCTTCTTCTTCTTAATCTTCACCTTAATATTGGCTGGAGAATCATTATCATGGTTATTATGCTTAAGAATAGCAGCTTGAGTGGCAGCTTTCTTAGTCATATCAGCAGCAGCCTTAGATTGTTCAGAACTTCCACCATCATCTTCAAATCTGGATTGATCAATTTCTTGGAAACCTTTAGTAACCATAGTACCGTTTTCAACAATCCATTGTTCAGGACATAGAGCACCAACAAACTCGTTATTATGTGAGATCATAACAACACCACCAGTCCATTCTCTAATAGCAACAGCTAAACCACCCAAGGAATCTCTATCCAAATAATTGGTAGGTTCATCCAAAACAAGTAAATGAGGGTTGTTCCACATAGCACCTGCAATAACAACCTTGACTAATTGACCACCAGATAGAGAACCTAATGGAGTGTGATCAGCAATTTCACCATCTAAACCGACACCTTCAAAATGTTTAGTAATAACAGATGGAGTTAATTCTCTGTAACCTAAACCTTCTCTAGAGGCTTCATGATCATCGAATTTTTGAACTAATTTTTCGAAACCTTCAGCAATTAGAACATCTCTTGGAACCCAAGAATTATATTTTGGTAACCAGTAATTCCATTTAATTTCATATTGGAAAGATTTTTTCAATTTTTGTCTACCAACAACAGCTTCAATTTGTCTTGGACCTCTACCATCACCAATATCAATTTCCTTTTCCATCATTTCCTTTTCTTTATCTGAAATCTTACGAGAATCTTTCAGTAAAACTTCTCTATCATCACCAAATCTATATCTCCATTGTAAATATTGATTAGCAGTCTTTTCTTTATGTTCATTAACATGCTTCAAAGCATGTTGGGCAATATAACCAATACGTAAATTTGGATGCTTTTCAACAGAACCACTATCTGGAATCATTTCACCAGTTAATAATTTAATTAGAGTAGATTTACCAGCACCATTTGGACCTAAAACAGCAACTCTTGAAGATAATGATAAAGAACAAGAAACACCCGATAATGATGGTTTAGTTCCACCTGGGTAGGTGAAAGTAACATCACTCATTCTAGCAACAGCTCTAGTATTTGATTTGACACCAGTTAAAATACCTGGAGGTGGGAAATGCATTTGAACATTAGAATCAGTTAAAGTATAGTATGATTTAGCTTCTGGTTTTTGATCAACGAAATCTGACAAATTACCTTTGTAGTAAGCTAACTTCTTGTTTTCATAATGAATAATATCAGTACAAACAGTATCTAAGAAACCAGAGTCATGTGAAACAATTAAAGAAGTAATATCAGTATGTTCTAGTAAATAATCTTGTAACCATTTAACGTTACCGACATCCAAATGATTGGTAGGTTCGTCCAATAATAAGACATCGGCCTTCATTAACATAGCTCTTGCTAATTCTAATTTCATCTTCCAACCACCAGATAAAGAACCAACCTTTTGCTGTCTTCTTTCTTCGTTAAACCCAACTGCAGCCAAAATCTTAGCAATGTCATCTTTAGAACTACCTGCTAAATCTTTATCGGAAGCAATGAATGAAACTAAATCCATATCAGCTTCAACACCTTGTAATTTATGTTCAACGAAACAAGTTCTTAATTCAGATTGATCTGGAAAACCTTCTAATTGACCGTTGGCAATAGCTCTCATTAATGTAGATTTACCAGCACCATTTCTACCACATAACCCGTATCTGTGACCTTTAACTAATCTTAAATGGGTCTTGTTTAATAACATTCTAGAACCATAGGCTAAAGAGAAATCAGCATTAACAATGATAATACCATCTTCGGAAGAGTCATCGACAGCATCAGGAGTGAATAATTCCCTTAAAGTGTGAACTAAAGTTTCGATAAATTGATCTTTAACTTTTTCTTGTTCTGGGAAGTATGGTTCTAATGCCATAGTATAATATTCGTTTAATGCAGTCCAATCATTAACATTAGAATCAGAAGTTAAAATGGAGGTTAAGTAATTGAAAATTGTATCATCATTAATTTTAGATTCAAGATCTTTAATATATTCAGAAGCTTTCTTTTCATCTAATCTACCATGGAACTTACCATCAGTTTGTTCAGATTCAGCATCTATCAGAACTTTCAAGGCTTCACCAGCCATTTGTCTGACTTCTGGTAAAGAAGCTGATTCAACAACCTTGTTAATACCAGGTAATAATATTGGAATATATTTTTCAATTTCACGTTTGTTGTTAACCAATCTAGTTAAATTTTCTGTAACCTTAACTGTTTGTCTTAATTGTTCTTGAGACGAAGAAGACATCTTTAATGATTTGTCTAAAATTGGGACCAATAACGATAAAGCTGGTTCAGTAACTTCAGCAACAAAAGTAACAGAGGATAATGATTTAATACAGCTTGGAACTTTTTGAGGATTGGCTAAAGTTTCAACAATAATTTCATAACGTGGAGATAAATCTAAGTTATCTAAAATCTTAACGAATTGACCTAAAGTATGTAAACCTTCTTTAGCTAATTCGGGCTTGAAATCAGTGGCTGAATCAGTTAAAATTGGAATAGCATCATAAAATTTCATTTCTAATAAATCAGCTGGAGATTCTTCAACAATCTTTTCGAAAAGTTTTAAAGCTCCAACCTTAGATTGCCATTTAGCACCTGATTTTAAATAGACTAAAACTTGATCTAAAACAACACTAGCCTTGGCTTCAGTTGGGTACATACCGTAAATAGCATCAATTGAAGCATGAGCAGATCTCTTGACGGTATTTTCTTTATCAGATAAAGCATCTAATGCAGGTTGTAATAATTGAACAAAGTAACTTTCGTATGGAGTATACCCACCAAACTTTTTACTTAAAGATTGTATTAAAATCATAGATGATTCTCTAATCAAATTTGAGTTTTTTGGTTTAGATAAAGCTTTGAGAACATCTAAAAGTTTCCAATCAGAGATTGAAGAGACACCTGCGTTGAATATAATGTCTGAAATCTTTTCACATTCTTCACGTGCTTCAGATAACTTAGTAGCGTTATTCAATAGTTCTAAAGTTTCGGAGATTGGGGTGAGTTGTAATTTCTTCAAAGATGTATTCAACGAAGCTAATGAAGTAGAAGAAGCTTTAGCGGAAATAGGAGTTGTAATACCTGATGAATTTTGAGAAACATCTGAAGTAACATCTGGAGTATAAACTTTATATGAACCTTTAGAAGAAGATCTTGAGTTAAAAGATCCAGTTTGAGATTTTAAGTAATCTTCAAATGACTGTTGTTGATTGTTTTGTGATCTGTTCTTATTTGGGCCACCTCTTTTGTTATAATTACTGTTTCTGTTGTTGTAACTATTATTTTGGTAGCCTTGAGAGCCGTTGAAACCTTGAAAACCAAAAGGTTGAGCATTGTCCAAGCTTGGTTGGAACGTTTTAGCGTTAGGATCAAATTTTGGAGGCATTTTATTTGACTCTATTTGTTTTAAATTGATCTATGGTTAAGAGGGAAGAAACAAGATGGAGTGAAAACCGCTAAGGAGTTGAAATTTAAAAACAGCCGAAAAAACAGAAGACGTATAAAAAATTATAAAAATTTTCAAGGTGCGGCTCGATCTTGATTTTGGTCCCTTATTACCTGTTTGGGAATATTCCGAAAACAACCATCACTTCTATTTATATACAAGAATATATACATGTTTAAAACTATCTACATATATCATCCAAATTTTCGATAGGAATTTCAAAAGATTCCTGAATTTCAGTTAACTGTCTCTCAAATTTTTCTTTCATTTCTAACAATTGAGCATCAGACAAAGTAGATTCGGTATTAATGTTTGCTAATG
The DNA here is from genome assembly GCA_003706315.3 of Ambrosiozyma oregonensis (nom. inval.). NCBI lineage: Eukaryota > Fungi > Ascomycota > Pichiomycetes > Pichiales > Pichiaceae > Ambrosiozyma > Ambrosiozyma oregonensis (nom. inval.). Next base: position 29,517 of record PPKY03000032.1, read on the forward strand.
AATAAGGATTTGGATGGAAATCAAACAATTCCATATAAGTAATTAGGATGGAACAAGCTTCTCTCCAGGTTGAAGAATCCCCCACTGTGGTTGGTTTTTTCATAGATAATAATCCAAGTTCTTCTCTACAGAGATCTATTTTGTCTTGAACTGCTTTAGATTTTAACAATTCAGGGGTTGCTCTTGATGCCATTTTATTGATCGATGCTTCCAATTTCAACTTTATGAAAAGTATCGTTTCTCTAGGTATATCTTTGTTTAAAACAGTACCATAATATTCAAGAACACCTAAAGCAGCAGGAACATCGTTGAAAGTTAGAAAAGATATCAAGGCCTCATTCAATACAATCTCATCAAATTTCATCTCTGGATAAGAACGTATTGATTTAAATATTACTCTTAAATTATCTGAAGCAATTCTATGATTAATTTGCTGTTGCTCTATTGGTAAAGATCGATCATGTTTCAATCCTTTATTATAAACCTTTAAAGCAGTTTTGAAAAATTCAGGCGTTGGAGTAAAATTATCACTGGAAATGTGGTTATGAACATATTCCATGGCTTTGGAGAATTGACGTTGCCTTATATGGACATCAACAACATCAGTCATTATGGTGGTATTAACAGGAATATTTAAAGCCTTCATTTCTTCCAATGTATTATAAATATAAGGTAAATGGACTTTATTAGGTCTACCAAATAGGTTAATTAAAACATGAAATTCATGCCATGTAACAGCTGGGAAATAACTTCTCTTCTTTTGCTTTAGTAATGAATCTTTCATCTCTTCTAAAACTCTATTGGCTAAGTTAAATCTGATACTTGATCTTTTGGTGAAAAGTAATTCAAATAAGTATCCACATTCATACCTAGTTAGAGCATTACCAGAATTAATAGAAAATAGTAAAGATTTAACTAAGATTTTCTTATTAGGAATTAATTGTGGTTGAGCTGATAAAACATTTAAACAATCACGTAGGTCATCTAAAAGTTGAACTTGCTCATACGATTCAGTCTTGATATATCTATGATCTTCTTGATCTAATTCTTCCATTATAAATGACTTAATGGCTGTATGATATTTATTTTCATTATCATTATTCAGAATATGGTATAGACCTTCTTTAGCAGGATAATCAAGATCTTTGAAGATTTGAGTTATATGTAAAATAAAATTCTTATCTCTTTTAGTTGCAACCTCAATTATTTCCATACCCTTATCATGCTTACCAAATCTAAAGAAATCTAAAGCAATATTTGAGATATCAGTAAACGAAACAGGATCTAATCTGTTATGATAATCATAGACCATATTCGTATATTTTTGATCAAAAACTTTTACTTCTGGAACTTCAATTTCATCAACTAATCCATATTCATCCATGACTTTTTTCATTTCTAACCACCATTTACATGCTTGATCATATTTAGAGTTGCTCTGGAGATAGTTGAATATCAGACTAGTTATTAAAATCGGATGAATGTAATCAAAATCTTTTTTCATTTGCAATGCTATTTCTTCTGCTTTTTGGTTGTTCTTGGCTTTTAAGTATGCATTTGCTCCAATATCAAGCCAAAAACGTTGATTTTTCACGTCAGGTTTGTTTTTTCTAGTTTCAAACAATTGAATAGCCTTTGCTTCCTTACCATGACTAATCAAAGATTCCATATAAAACATTTCATTAATTGGATCCATTCTTTGCTTAGTAGATTCATATATTAGGTTACCGGAGTAATAAATACAGTCATTTCTAACATCCAAATCTATAATTTGAGTTGAAACTCCATATAGTCCCAAAGCATAATCTAAAGGAATCCATTTTCTTATACTTGAGAGTCTGATATCTGATATTCTTTCAAGGAATTGTGGTAAAATTTTTAGACCATCACCTTTCACATCATCAAATAAAGTAGTCATTGCATCAAGAGCTTCCTGTGTAGTTTCTGGATTAACATCATGTCTAAATTTATCTATAGATTTCAAAGAATCACGTTCTATTTCTCCGCTGGTGGTATGTTGTTTTTTCACTCTTTTAGAGGCATCTTCGATTACCCAATCTAAAAATTCTAATAAATCTTGTTTTGATAAATCATCAATAACTTTATCTGGAGTTTTATCTTTGATCATTTGTTCAACTAAACCTTCCTCAATCTTGGATTCTTCAATGATAGTTTTAACAAATTGAGGATCGTATTCCATTCCATCTCTTTTGAAGTTTTCTTTAATATTTTTTTCAATAGTATCTGGTGAATCTGCTTGCCATTCTTTTGGTAATGTAGATTTAGTTTTATGTAAAACATCTTTCTTTTGAGCAAATCTTGATCTAGTTGGTTTCATTTTTGGAGCTAAATCATTAACGATAAACTTTTTCAACTGTTCTTGTTTTAGTTTTTCTTGATGGGCCCTGAGTTGTTCTGCTAACTCTTCTTCAGTTGGAGCTTGTGTAGGAAATAAATCTCGAAGTTCTTCTGGGGTAACTTTTGTTCTTGCGTATCTTACTTGATTCTTTAAAATAAAGTTGACTTTTGTGGATACCGTCCATATTTTGATATCTCTAGAGAACATATTTGATCTGGTTAATCAGAAGGAGATGTTCATAAAATAAATTAGTTTAGAAAGCAATTTCTTTTTTCTTCTGATCCAATTCAAAGAAGATTCGTGAAAAATCCATCTATGAGCATTGGATGTGCGACTATATAATTATTTTGCGCTTTGAAAGAGAGATTTTAAATTTATATGTGGGAATCAGTTTTCTATCTATGTTTTCAAGCAAAACACATATTCAATGAATGACATTGTGAATATTGTTACAGTTATTATATTGATAATCAATATAATCAACATAAGCTATCATTAATATCAAATTTCAACTGTTTCAAAAGACAAAAAGGCTGACCAAATTTGATATATGACTTTGGCTGTTTAGTGCCAGCACTAAAACAAACAGTTTCTGATTGTAATTCACGATTACTCATATATATTGATTGACCCTTTCTTACTTTGTTTATCGGAAAGAACATTTTTTCACTTTTTCATTTTCCATTTTTGATAAACTATCAAAATGGTGCAGAAAACCTTATCAAATGATACTGAATATCAGTGTTCTTACTTCTTTGTAATGCAGTTAGTTATTGGAGAAATGTATACAGATTACCTCATTACTTCCAACGGAGGTTAGACAGATTGTTTTAGTTGAAAGCCTTTCCAAAGTTCCCATTTTTTTGTGGAAAACAATTTTTTACTAAAATTAGGTTGTTAAATCAAATAGGGTGGATATCATACTGACATTACTGCTACAGTTGGAGATGATAGACAATTTATCATGATGTCAAAGATCTTGAACATTGAATCAGCAAAAATGATACCCGAAGAAACAGTAGATTATGAATTTTTTAGGTTAGTAGGCCTTGAAAAATATATTTACTAGACTTTGACAGAAATACTAATACAATGAAATACAATGAGAGATACACTTGAAAATGCAGAAGTGGTGATTTTGGAAGATGCTTACCCACTTCAATATTTAAAGGATTTTCTTGCTGGACCTTCTCAATTCTGTTATAACTTGAATCTATCCAACTGCGAACATCTAAGGGTTATTACTTTATATTCAGATTCACTGAGATCAACTGGAGACAAGTTTCGAGATTCTCTTCCTTTACTTTTTGAAAAAATAGAAATAGAAAAAAGCCACCATTTAGATTTGATTACACTTCTTTCATTTTCTGTATTTTTAAATGGAAAACATTCAGGTTTGGAGATATTTATTAGTGAAGTGGCTTCAAAGAAAGAGATTGTATTATTTACAACATACCCTCTAATATTAAAGTAATTAGGCGTACGTTCAAACCAGATGATGAATTGGGATTCTTTGCTTGTATTCAAAAGGATAAGGAGAGATTAATTAGATTAGTTGCAGTTGAAAGTTTAACAAACCCTTCGTTTCTGAGATTCCGAGGAAGAAATACAACTTCTGCTTGGTGGGAAGTCACCCAGTTTCGACATGCTAGTAATAAATTAGTACGATATATTTAGTCATATTTGAAATGTATAGTTATTTCGTAAATCAGCAAAAAATAACAAAAAAAATTTTATATAAAGTATTCTAGAGATTAAAGACAGTAAAAAGTAAATCAACTTTCAAAAATAACCGCATTCCAAAATTCATCTATATTAACAATTTTGATATCCCATTTTTCACTTAATCTAATTTTTTCATTAACCAGCACAACATTAGAACTTGAAGATTTACCTACAAGTAAAAGATCACATTCCTTGTTGAACATTTCATTAAATTCAACTAGCCTTTTCAATCTTGACTTCAATATTTTGTCGATGTGTGTTAATTCAATTCCTTTAAATTCTGTTATAGCAAGTTGGAGTTTTTTGTCAGATTCCTGAAGTCCCAGCTTCTTTCTGACACTTTTAATGGATATTGTATCAGTAGGAATACTATATGATTTACACCAACCTTCAACTTTACAAACCTTGTTATAATAAATACATCTTTCAACAAATAATTCAGTCACCACATTAGATAATGAATCAGTATTAGTTACTAATGAATCAGGAATTTCAATTGCTTTTGAATTTAATACTATGTAATCTGAATCTTCAAAAACTTCAGTGTTAAAAGGTTTAACAGATCCGCCACTACTTTCAATAACTTTTGATAAAATCTTGTATTCTGGAATTGAATATTCGAGTAATAGAAAGGTAAGATTTTGGAAAAATTTATTATTATTATTAGTAGTAGTGGTAACCCAAGCAGAATTTGTAAGTCCAGCTGGAGTTGAAGGAGGAGAACTGGTGGTATCTTTTTCATTAGTTAAAGTATCATCTATATCTGCTTCTTGTTGTTCATCCCAAGCTTCATCAAAATCTTGAGTTAATTTACTTGGTTGAGTAGCTTTGGACATAACTGAATTCCAGAGTTTACTTCTTTTATCGAGTCTGGCAACGGTCATTTCTACTTCTTCCTCTTTTTCCTTTTCACTTTCATTATCACTGAGTTTGTGTTTTGAAATATCAACTAACTTTCTCTTCTTCTTTAATCCAAGTTCTTTATCTTTTAAAGTTTGTAATCTTGTATCTTCTTTCAATTTCCATATACTAAACGATTCCCAATCGCAAGCATCATTTCTTCTACCTTTACCATTATCTTCTAACAAAGTATAATATTTAAAATCCAAAATTGCATTTCTAAGAAGTGTATCAAAGCACCAGTCGGGGGAAAGTACTGGAATACCCCATTCAATTGCTTTCTCATATCTCTTACCTTCTTTTGAAGTTGTAATCAACACAGTTGAATCAGATGATAGATTCTGTAACACTTTACCACCTTTTGCTTGGATCATACTTGATAGTTTCAAATTTTTCGATTCATCTAATCTGCATATTGAAATGATAAGTCCATCGAATACAGGAACATTTTCAAGAGAATTTATTGTTACTTTTTTAGATTTATCTGTATTCCATTGCTCGTATAGACTTAATATATGTTCATAAGATATTATTTTAATATCGGGTCTCCTTATTGTAACGTATTGATATTTTTTGGTTGAAAACCATTGATTTGCAGAATCTTGTGGATTTATCACTAAAACAGCTGTATCTGAAGTCAAATCATTTGTGTACACCAAATCTTTGAATACATGACCAACAATTTTTTCCAAGTTGTTCCGCTGATTGGTTGAGAGCGAAGTTGCTGTTATTTTAAATGGTTCTTCTTCTGCCATGTTGAAACGATGAGCTAGTTTACTTATTACAAGAATATTAATGATACACGTAGAAACAACTGAATTAAAAAATAAACAGAATTTTATATATAAAATGAAAAACGAGTCGCGTCAAATGCGTCAATCGACTTTCTAAAACTCTCTATACAAACGATCAATATCAAAGTCTTCAACAACACGTCCAACAAAGATATTCCAATATATCGTAGCTTTGATCACAAGCCAATTATAAACGAGCTTAGGAAGAAGAAAGTATGATTGCCAAATCATTTTCAAAGTCATCATGACAAACATAAACTCTTGTTTAACATCACCCCAAAATCCATTAGGTCCAAAAATACTTTCTCTTGGCTCAGGGAAAATGACATCGTCATACTGTTTTTTGGTAACTGGTGATTGTTGTTTGTCTTCTTCAACAGTTTTGGGTATTTCATCAGAAGAAGTTGTTTGTAAGCTTTCGAAAAAAAAAGAATCAGAACTAGGTTCTTCAGTAGTACCACTTTCTTCAGCTTCCATTGCTTCATCAAACAATTTTTTAAAGTTATTAATTGAATTAACAGTTTTTGAAACTCTGTCAAATGTATTTAAAAGAGCAATTATTTCCATCTTGGAAATATCTAATGTGGCCAAATCTTTACTATCGTTTAATTCAAATAAAACTTTTAGAGCAGTACCATAACCAGTAGTTTGAACTTTACCCCATAATCTACATCTGTCACAATGGACACAATCCATAATTGTAGAAACATTTCTGAATTTTTCTCTAAACTCATCTTTGACTAGATGAGCATCATCACCTTGGAATAACAAATCTTCATTAAAGAGACAACTTTCAGTGTTTTCACCCAGTTTAGAAAATGGTGCAATTAACTGTTTTAAACCTTCTTTTAGTTCAATTTCTTTTGATTGGAAATGTTGATCATCACAGAAATTTAAATCATCCAATATTCCTAAATTTTCTAACTTAATCAAAGCTTTAGCAACAATAATGTAGTTCAAATACAAATTTTCAAATCTATCTGGGAAATCACCAACTCTAATCATAAATTGTTTTAAATTAGGTCCGTATTGCTTTGTAGTCAAGTCTAAAAATTCATTTGTTAAATGAGTGGAAATTGAAGAATGCATACCACTAACCAGCTTATAAAAAATATTTTTTTCAATACATTGATCATTACCCAAATTGAAACAATTCTCAGAGTAAATGCTTTTCCAAATTTGAAAAGATTGATCACCACCATATCCGGTAAATCTTTCAGGATTCTCAACTAAATTAACATAAACAACATCATTATTGTTTTCATCAATTTCACAGTAATCTTTACTGTTATCTTTTCCTTCAGCAATACAACTACCATTATTAGATGATGGAACTGGTGATTCTTTTGAGTATCCTTCAATCTTACCTAAAGCTTCTGGTTGCCAAATATCTGGTAAATCTTTCCAGTCGTCAATGGTATCAACAGCACAAGATCTATGCATACAGAAGCCTTCTGAACTTGACCAGAAAGGGCATTCTTTATATAAATTCAATCTGAAAATTTTGAAAAAATTTTCATTAATTAGATTATTTAAAATCGGTCTTATTTCATTATTAACTTTATTAATTTGATCAAAAGTAACATCGGAAGATTCTTGTATAATGGAATGAACAAACTTATCCCAGTTTTTGAAAGGAGTATTTTCAAATTGATGTATATTATCGTAATGGTACTGTGGTGCAATTACTTGTGGTTTCTTATCCAGAGATAAAGGTTCACCAAGTCCTGATGCTTGTACCAAAGTTGTGAGTAAAATCACTAAGGGAAGTAGAAGCAAATTGAAGGTGTTTCTATAGTTCATTATGTTTGATTAAGACTTTATGAAGTTTTTGGCTTCTTTTTCTATAAATTATGAAGAGAAGTTCAGTAATAAAACAGGTAAAATCAAATAATTTGTCAAAATAAATATGAAAAAAAATATCTTGGAGTATCGATTACTAATGAGTGAGAGACTTAAAAATTGGAAAACAAGAAAACGTGTGAAATTTCTTGACTGAACAAAAACAATATCAATGAAAACAGATGTATTGTTATATAAGAGTAAAAAGAGCAAACAGGTGTTCAGAAAATATCAGTTCATAAAGCGGAGGGCAAAGTCCGCAGATGAGCTGTTCTTTGTAAAGTTCGATTTGTTTCTACCGGATTTTGATCCGAGCCGCTGGAGAGCCGCTGATGCGCCGTTTGGCCATTTGGCTATCTTCAAATTCTATTGTACAAAAGATAAATTGAAATAGTATACAGTAGTATAGTATAAAATATAATAAATAAATAAGTTAAACTAAGTTAACATCACATTGGTTTTCCAATCTCTTAAAACATCCACCCAACTATTGTTTTTCACATTGTAATTCTTTCTTTTCCAGACTTCTAACATAATCTGTCTAGAATTCCAATATGTACCCACCCCAGTTTCAGCTATATGTTGACCCCATAGATTGAATCCATTCTGTAAAAATAAAGTCATCGCTTCACTGCCTGCAATGAATCCTTGCCAAAATAATGGAATTATTAAAGTACCTGGATTTTTCTCAACTATATTCTGAATCTCATTTAAATGATATAATACTTTTTCAACTCTTTCTTGTAAATACATTGGATTCACTTCTTCAACAAACTTGTAGAAGAAGATTATCAAGGCATTATAAAAAGAATAAACATGATGGTATATACCTTCATATCTTGGTGAAATAAAATTCTTTTTGGTTTCTGTAGAGTTGGTTGAATTATTATCATCATCATCATCTAATGTTAAATTCCATTCTAATTTCCAACTTAATAATTTGAATTCCATTTGAAATGATAATTCATCAAAAAATGATGGTAGTGGAATCTTGTTATCATCATGATACTTTTTAAATCTAGTTAAATGAACAACCTCGCTAAACATTAAAATCAAAGAATTAGGTAACCCATAAATTGCATCAGAGGAAACAATTTTATCATCTAATTTATTCTTAGAAGGTTGGAAACTTGTTCTTGTGATATCAATGAAAGCTGGAACTTGTGCTGAAGAATCATAAACCGACTTACCAGCGGAAATAGCACTAGACATTTCATCATCGTTGTTCACAATATACTCAATTCTAACTCTACCTGTATCAGTGATTTTTTCGTTATATATGCCTTGCTTACTTGCAGGTGAATCAGCCCCAGTACCACCTGCTGTACTAGTAGGGGTGGAAAATCTTTCATTTGGGGAATCACCAATATTCGATGAATTGGTAAATTGTTGATTTGGCGAAGTTGTAGTTAATCTATTTCTTTTAGATGATTTTCTTCCTCTACTATTTTTGAACATTCCATTAATGCTATTATTATTAAATCTTTCCAACTCATCTTTTGACCCTGGATTACCACCAATAATAAAATTTTTATAATTTCTTTCATTTAAAAACATATCCTCTTTTTGAATATTTTCTAACGCAGTTGAATCTTGAATTAATTTTAAATTACTAAAAATTCTATGTAAAATGATTGCTTTTGAACTTAGTTTCTTTTTAACTTTCATTTTCTTTTCAATAATCTTTTCACAATGATCCAAATGAACTTTACAACCTGACATAGTACCCCAAACAACATCAATTGTAACCATTGATAAAACAGCAACTAAAACATCTTTATATTTTTGTTGTAGTATATCTTCTTCAAGACAAACTTTCAAAAACTTAGAAGCTTGTTGCCTTAATTGAACACCTAAATCAACATAATACTTCATTTCATCTGAACCTCTGACAAATTTACTTTGTAAATTAAAAGCAGAAACGGCTAATAAAGCGTTTAATAAAGCATTTCTAGCATTTGATGTTTTACCCAAAGATGCCAATTCACCAATGGCTAACATTGCTCTAGGAAAATAAATAAATTTCCATGGATTTTTAGGCAATGGAATAACGGTCATAGCATCAGCCACATCTCTCACATAATAGTTTAATAAATAACGAGCCATTGGATGAATATTTAACGAAGTTGTTGGAATACCAAAATTGTCTATATCTAATGATTTTGGTAATGGTGTATTTAAAGTTCGAATCTCCATTATTTGCTTTGGCATTTGAGATCCATTACCAGCATGAATATTCAAATCATTTGTAGCCAACGATCTAGTTGTTGTTTTCGTTCTATTAAAAAGTTTATTTGCTGAACTATGATTGTTATGTGAAGTCGATAATCTCTCAATTGGATCAATTGAAGATGACGACTGACTGTAAGATCCATTTGTATCCAATGCAGCTGGTGAGCTTTTCTTGATTGGATTTGTGTTAGGTGAAACAGAAGGAGTTTGATTTCTTCCTTGAAATAATAAGTGTAACATTTGATCTGGAACATGATTATCAACTGATTGCCATGTTTGTAATGGATTATTGGATCCTTCGATGGAATTTTTCAGGTTCAGATTAGATTGTGTGAAATGAGCTTGATTCTGTTGTTGTTGTTGTTGTTGTTGTTGTTGTTGTTGTTGTTGTTGCGGCTGCAGTTGCAGATGTTGTTGTTGTTGCTGGTGTTGGTGTTGGTGTTGGTGCTGCTGCTGCTGCTGCTGTAAATTCTGAGTTTGTGGAGCAGCTAGAAGTTGTTGTGCAGTTTTAGATACTTGAGAATTAGATGGATTATTATGATAGTCAGTAGGGTTAGTTGAATCACTATAATTTGTTATCTGATCCAATGGATTAGGCTTAAATAAATCTAAGAAATGCGTATCACCGTTTAAAGCAGAAGCAGTTAAAAGAGCAGCATCTAGTAATTCATAACTTAACCATTCATTACCTAAGCCATTAGCATTATTATTGTTAAAATTAGAAGTAGTTAAAGCGGGAGTATTGGCGGACTGAAGTAAAGATGCTGGAGTTGATAAGTTTGATGGAGGATGGGGTAATCTTGATAAACTATTCCTTGGAGTTATAGATGTAGAGCTTTTTGGAACATTAGGTGTACCAGGACTATTGACAGGTATTATTGGATCAACTTTTTTAGAAGTTCTATTATTTTTTCTATGATTAGCATTCAATTTTTCACCTCTGAAAACTCCAAATGGACCTAATAATCGTGGCTGTTCATTCAATTCCATGATATGTTGGTAATGTAAAGTTGATAAATCATCATCCATATCTTCATAATGCTTATACTGTTGTTCCTGAGGATAAACAACATATTCGATTTTTCTTCTTTGATGTTGATATTCACCTTCATTTAGAGGAATCTGGGGCAGTTGACTTCCATATTTATCAAATTTTATAGGATTTGACCAACGTAATTTAACATCATACCCACCACAATCAAATCCAGCTTTCTGACAGTTCATACATGAAGGCTTTCCTAAATCACAACCAATCTTCCTCTTTCTGCAAGTGAAACATCCAGTGAAAGTTTTGGTTCTTTTCTTCTTGACTTGTTTGGAAGGAGTACTGGGATTTGATCGTTTCAAATCTAGCTCTTTAGGAGAAGAAGATTCTGACTCAATTTGTAAGTTCACAATCCTTCCCTTATCAGCCATTACCAGAGTATCTTCCTTAATTCAAATTATTTAAAACTGATTGGTTTCTAAGAATAATCTATCTGTTTAAAAAAAAAATAGCTGCTAGTGTTATGTCAAGGCGACTGTTTCTCAAAATTTTATAATTTTATTTTCTCTTGGGAAAGACACAGCGAGATATTATTACGTAATCTATATATATCATATATTTGGAGGGAGTTTATTTCATCAGTAAGCAAAGAGTTAATTGAGTAAAGGTAAAAGGTAAACCAAATAATACAATAAAGCTATTTCTTCTTTTTCTTAGGCTTACTAGCTTTCTCGTCAACTGGACGTTTTTTAGAACCTTTCTCAACCTCATCAAACATCTTTTTAGCATTACTGATTTCTCTATCCATTTTCATCAATTCATTGATTCTACCTAACTTGACTGGATCATTTCTCAAAGCAAATTGTAAATCTTCAATCTTCATTTTATTTCTTCCTTCTGATTGTCTAGCTAAATTAGCCGATGTCACAACATCAAGTAAATAGGTTGTTAAAACATCTTCCAATGCATGAATGGTCTCCACATTAGGCATTGTAGAATCACCAAAAGCATAAAGTAAGGATTTAAGATCATTAACAAATAGCTTGTTCTTTTTAGTTGTTTTTTTAGACGACATGATTTGTTCTGTGTGTTGTACTTTGAAGTAGAAAAGATGAATCAATTGATTTGATGTGTATTTTTAGTTGTTTTGTATAGTAAAAATTAGTAAAACTGTTGGTGCGTAACGTATACTCAGCCTCATGATAGTGCGCCACTACTCGTATAACCAATTTCAAAACATATTTTTTTTTGCTATTTTTGATCTTTGAAATGGTCTTTCCGTGGATGTTCCAATAAAAGAATCGATCCATTTCCGTTTTTTTCTTTAAAAGTTTGATATAGAGGGCATTTTGGATTTTTTTGAAGTTTAATTTATTTTTATTTCTAGGAATTCTTAAATTGTTTATGACCTTCTTTTTCTCACATGAAAGTTAGTAGATCAAAACCCGAAATGGCAGTGGAAATAGATACAGTTACACTAACAACAACACAAGAGAGTAAAAACAAGACTCCAAAGAGACAAACAAAAGTTATTTCATCAAGTGAGGTGGAAAATTTGATTGCTGAAGGAAATATCATTATTATTTATGACCAAGCTGTGTTGAAATTGAATGGTTGGATCAGTAAACATCCAGGTGGGGATAAAGCTGTTCATCATATGATCGGTAGAGATGCTACTGATGAAATGAATGCTTACCATTCAGATGAAACGATAGCTATTTTTAAAAAATTTAAAATTGGTGTTATTGATCATGATTGGATAAATATGCTCCCTCCAATTCAAGGTGGTATCTATAAGAAATTAAATAATGAATCTGAGAAATCTAAAGCTAAGATGGCTGGTGAAATGCCAATTGAAATTGTTCCGAAGATTCCTCAAGGTGAAATTATAGCTCTTGGTAAAACTGAATTTTACCCCATTATTCCAAGTACTAAATCCAATCCAATCAGAGACCCTGAAACTATAATCGAAAATTATGATAATGATTTAGTCAAGCAAGACTTGGAAAGCCTTCCTTCTTTGGACTATGAAACTCAAAGATGGTTATCTGTTAGATATAATGTGTTACATAATAAAATTAAGGAAGCAGGACTTTATGATTGTCCTTATATGGAATATTTTAAACAATTCTGTATTAATATCTCTTTATTCTTGTATTTCCTAGGATTCTTCAAAATGGGATATATTTTTCTGGCTGGTATTTTCTTAGGTTTTTTTTGGCAACAATTGGTCTTTATCGCTCATGATGCAGGTCATTTAGCTATCACTCATAATTTTGTTATTGATAACTTAATTGGGGCAATCATTGCAGATTGGATTGGTGGATTATCTCTTGGCTGGTGGAAGAGAAATCATAATGTTCATCATTTGGTGACAAACGACCCTATTCATGATCCTGATATTCAACATTTACCGGTTTTTTGTGTTTCATCAAGATTATTTGGTAATGTTTATTCAACCTATTACGAAAAGTTTTTATGGTTCGATAAGATTGCTAGATTTCTTCTTCCATCACAAAAAAATCTATATTATCCAATTTTATCATTTGGTAGATTTAATTTATATAGACTATCGTGGGAATATTTATTAAAAGGTCAAGGACCAAGAAAAGGTCAAGCTGCTTGGATTCGTTGGTTTGAATTAGCTGGTTTATCTTTTTTTACCTATTGGTTTTTCTGGGTTACTGTTGGTTCATTAGATACCAAATGGCAGAAGTTTGAATTTATCATGGTTTCTCATGTGACAACAATGATTGTTCATGTTCAAATTACATTGAGTCATTTTGCCATGTCAACCTCTGACTTAGGTACTTCAGAATCATTCCCATCAAGACAATTAAGAACAACAATGGATGTTGATTGTCCTGAATGGTTCGATTTTTTTCACGGTGGCTTACAATTTCAAGCCATCCATCATTTGTTCCCAAGATTACCAAGACATAATTTTAGAAAAGCCCAAACTTTTGTCTTGGAATTTTGTAAAGAAACTGGATTGCAATATTCAATTTATGGATTCCTTGATGGTAATGGGAAAGTGTTAATTAAATTAGGTGATATTTCTAAGCAAGTTAAGATTTTTAAAGATTGTTTAAGAAGTATAGCCTTAGAAGGCACTGAAAATAAAAATATTTATGAACAAAGAGTTGATGAGATGTTAAAGTCAAAATAAGTAGATGCTTATCATATGACTACTCTCTATTTCTTTGTGTTTTTTTTCCTTTTGTTTTTTTGTTTGTTTGTTTTGCTACTTTTCACATACCTTTCATTTTAGATTTACTATATTCCATTATTATTATTTATACGTTTTTTTGTAGATGTTCTTTTTTCAATATTATTTTAAAACGAAAAAAATCAATTTTTAAAGTTTAAAATAAAATAAATTACTGGATTTCATAAAAAAGAGATCTATCAAAATTAATACAGCAGCAGGAAATATAAAAAAGACATCGGTATTGTATATAGAAATTAATTAGAAATTAATTAAAAAACAAAAGAAAAAAAGTATTATTGAAACAAAAGAAAAAGAATTGCAGTTTAAATTCATCTAAATTAAACTGTCAAAAAAATCAGGTGTTCCTAATTTATTGTTATTGTTATTGTTATTGTTATTGTTATTGTTATGATTATTACTTGGTAATGTGCTTGAGTGATTTAATTTTTTAGTTGGTTTAATAGGTTCAAAGGATCCAAAACCTGTAGGAATTCCAGAGTTAGAATTATTTGTGCTAATAGTACCAGTAGTCCATGTGTTATTGGATATGCTGGGTCCAGAATTCCATTGTTTATTGGCTATTGGAGCAGTTGTTCCTGTTGTTGAATAACTGTTCATTGTACTTTTGCTCCAATCAATTCCACTGCTCCCAGTATTTGCTTGACTGGCTGGCTTTGGAGATAAGTTTCCAATTGTTGAAGAAGGCAAAGTAGGAGAAGCAGATGCTCTTGAAGGGCGCATCGGCTGCATAACTGAATAAGAAGGGGATGGTGAATGATTATTTTGTTGTAACTGTGCCATTGAAATATGTGTTGTAGCAGTTTGATTTTGTAAATGTGAAACTGTAGGTGATGATGAAGATGTAGCACCAAAAGAAAGTTTTGACGTGGTTGTTTCTTTTCTTAACTTGATTGGCTTAATTGGTTGGGAATTTTGGGAAGGTTGGGAATTTTGCAAAGATGAAGGAGGTTGTGGTTGAGACAATGAATATTGAAAATCATCAAATTCATCGAATTCATCATCCTCATTATCAACGTTAGTATTTTCATTGGTGGGAACTGATGATGATTGTCCATGCGTTTTTATAGCGGGTGGCTGTGATTGTGAATTTTGGGTTTGCTGTATTGGTTTCTCTCTTTCAACAAGTTGAACATGTTCAGTGATAGCCTTTTGTAAATAAGTTTCAATTCTTTTCACTATTGTGAAAACTGAATCAAGATCTGATTTCTTTGAAATAAATTTAGAAATTTTCCATAATTGGAAAAATATTGATTCTAATATTAGATCAGATATATCAACCTCTTGCTTATTCACCGAAATCTTTGAAGAGCCTCTTGATAACTTTGAAAATAAATTATCGTACAATTTAATCATTCCTAATAATAAATTCGAGTTTTTAAAGTTTGACGGTGATGCATTTTGAATTAAAGGTAATAATTTTTCAACAATAATATAATTATCCAAATTTTTATCTTTCATCCCATTAATCATTAATACAAAACTTTGAATGGTTAGATTTTTCACTTTTAATGAAACGGTAGTACTAAATAAAGTACATATTGCTGGAAATATCTTACTTGTTATAGTTGTATAAACTTGAAAGTCTAAGAAAATTTTTAGATTATTCAACAATTTCTCTTGCAATTGAATGGTACCAGGTAACGCATTATTGGAATTAGCCAAAGTTTTATCAAACAATACTATTAAGAACTTTTGAAATTGTACTGATGCTTTAGTTGTTAAATCCTTTTCATCTGCATTTAAACTCTTTTTAATTAGATCAGAATGAGTAATCAATAAACCTTTATATGAGTCGATATCTAAATCTGATAATAGTTTTTGTAATGTGACAAATATTTTTTCAGAGAAACTTAATTGAGATAAATCTCTTCCTAATAATAATAAATTTTCAGAAGCAAGCACAATTAACTGCTGATCATCATTTTGTAATGGCTTTTTATTACTGA
The DNA here is from genome assembly GCA_003706315.3 of Ambrosiozyma oregonensis (nom. inval.). Taxonomy (NCBI): domain Eukaryota; kingdom Fungi; phylum Ascomycota; class Pichiomycetes; order Pichiales; family Pichiaceae; genus Ambrosiozyma; species Ambrosiozyma oregonensis (nom. inval.). Next base: position 45,532 of record PPKY03000032.1, read on the forward strand.
AGAAAGGGGTTACAGCTTCTGTTAAAATTGGAATAAATTTATTGATAAGTAAAACTTTTGGAAAATTATTAATTTCATTTCTAATACTTGATAGAAATTGAATTTTTTCACCATTTCCTAAAGTTGGAAATTCATCAATAACATTAAGTATTTTGATTAATTCGTTATTAAAAATGCTTGAATCAATTAAAGTGTCAATTGTAATATTCTGTCTTAATTCTAAAACATCATTTTTGGATTCTTGTGTATCGTTTAATAATGAAATGAAGATATTTATGTAATTTTTAGGAATATTTGTGAAAGAGGCATGATCTTTAACATTATTTGAAGATAAAATATGTTTTAGTCTAGTATATGATCTTTCATATTCTATCAAACTAGAATTTGTACAATCAATTATATGACTCCCATCATTAAAGAGATAATAGATTAAACATGCTAATGAAAACAAATCATCGATATAATCGACATTATGCTTTAAAATCAAATTAGGAGAACTAAATTGAAACTCTATACTTAAAAAATTAGGTAATCTTGAGTCCAAAGCATCTATATACTTTTCAACAATACCATTTTGCAAACTTTCAATGAATTGTAAACCTGATAACTTCCAATCAAAGTTTTCGGTGATTAAAATAGAAGATGGATTAATATTTAAATGTGCAGTATGAACACTTTGATGTAAAAATTTCAAACCTTGAGATATTTGAAGTAACCCTTTAGTTATAATAATTTCATCAAGTTGAACTTTATCTAAAGAATTCAAATCATTAACGACATATTCAGTAACAAATAAAACTCTATTTTTATGATCTTCTAAAGGTTCTATAACAGTTAAGAAATTAGGGTGTTTGAATTTTGATAAATTAGAAATATGTTTTTTAATGTTTTCAAAAATATCATTCTGTATCAATTGCTTATTATTTTTATTCAATATTCCATTGTTCATTAATTTTGATTCAAAGTCTTTTTTATTAAACTGCCAAACAGAGCATTTCTTTTTAGTGGTCTTGTGTTTTGCAGGATAGATAGACCAGCAGCCATTAGCAACAAAAAGTGGATTGGATGATATAGAGTAATTACCCTCTATACCAGTTGTCTTAAATACCTTAAACATTGGCTATATAAGATAAATATAGTGATACTGATAAGGAAGTAAAATGAGTTGCTGTCAATCTATGTTGTCATTAGTTCAGAGCGAAGTTCAACACGCAAGTTTCGTTTCGTTTCGGTGCTGCGGTGCTGCGGTTTACAGTTCAAAATTGTTTCCACAGCTTCTCTGGCTCCTGTTTTTTGGTGGTTTGTTATTTCAAAAAGACTTTATGGTTATTTGAAACGTCTTTCACTTTTTCAAGCAAGAAAAAGTATCAATTTTCAAGAAGAATTGAGAAATCGGATTATTTTGTTGCGCCACTATCCCCAGCCATGTCTCCAGCCACGCTCTTTTTCCAGGAAAACACATTAATATTTCTTATGCGGAAAACTCTCTCATTCTAAATTTTGGATTTGTAAAGAAATCCAATCTACAACTAGTAAAGTTTCGTAGTTTGGGCATTATATGGAAAAAAATATATATAATCTGTTTAAAATATTAGAGTTAAAAAACAAACACAAAAATAAAAATTCAAAAAGAAACTTTTATTGAAAAAAGAAAATAGTCATATATAAAGTTTTTTTAAAAGGTCTCTTTCGAACAAACCATCTAACCCAAGACCTGGACCATCCCAAATAGTGGTCAAATAATCTTTAATGCTACTTATGCACTCCATTTGAAGAGCTTTATTGAAATTGTGAAGTCTCTCCATTAAATAATTTCTATGGTCAGTTTCAATCATTGCTGAACCAGCAACAACAAATGCCCATAGACCATTGACAGAACCAGCACAATATGGTGTAAGCTTTTCCAATGCTAAAATATACTCTTTAACATAATCTTGAATCTCTTTATCATTTGTTTTGATATCAGGATAAACAAGTTTAGTTAAGAAAATTTCACAAGCAATAATATTCAATTCACCTAAGTAACAACTTTCTCTTAATTTATTTTGAATTACTTTTGAACATGAAAAAACATCAATTGGTATCACTGGAGAAACATAAAATTTAGCATATTTTAATAGTTTCTTAGCAACTAATTTATTATAATCAACAAGTGGAACTTGTAAAGATAGCCAACTTGTTTTAGCCAATAATTCAATTGCAGGAAGTCCTGCTCCTGAAACAGGATAGTTCATCCAATGCACAGGGCATTTATAAATATCTCCTTGTAGCAGTGGTTTAAATTCTTCAAACACTTGAAATGGAGATTCAAGTAAATATAAATTAGACTTATCACAGGTTAGCCAAGAAACGGAGTAATTATAAAGAAAACTATCAACCATCAATCTCTTTGAAGAATCCAGATAACTCAATTCAGCAAAATTAGAAGATAAATCCATATATTTGGTGGTTATTGGTTCATCAATATTTGCAACAGAAATAATTACTGGTATAGTTCTTTGACAAACTTTTTTATATAATTGGAGTATTTTTTCACTTAAAGGTGAATAGTTAGAACCATTTCTAACTTTATCTTCTAATACTGAGGTAATATTGTTTGAGTCAAATGATTCAAGTGGCAACTCATTCCTATAGGCATCATGTTTAGTTTTTTTAAACCACCATTGTTTAATCAAATAATAGAATAGCTTTAACTGAACAAGATGAGTTTCTGTACTCGTTTCAAAAAATTTCTCTTTAACAACCAACGTCATAGCAACAATCATCAAAAATTCTTCAGATCCACTTATAAGATTCATATTTAACATTAATAATATCAAATTCAAGCAATTCTCAAGATTTTTAATTGCAACAGAAATCATTTTTTCATCACTATGTGATAAGAAAAAAGCACCACATGCATACATTACTGATCTAACAGCTGGATTATCCGAAACATATGGAATAACAATCGTTGCTGGTTGTAGTTTTATATGTGTATGTTGAGGTGAAGTAGCCACCATGAATCCTTTTAGATATGCATCGTAGCAATAAGCTTCTTCTTGGGTCATATCAATACCAATTAGCCAAGTTTGATGTCCTGTTAATATATGTGATGGGCCTGAACTTAATGATAATTTTCTAATAAAATTTCTATACCATAAGTCATCTCCAGGTTCATCAAACTCAATTATTGTAGAGTTAACCTTTTTAGTAGTATTAGTGATTTCTTCAATTTTAGGGGGTGATTGATGTTTGCAAATTAAAGAAGAGGTATTTATTGAGTTGACTGGTGTGTTTTCTAATAAAAGAGAAGATATGGAAGAAGATACAGTTTTTGTTTTTAAGTTTGTTGAATTTTTAACGTCAAACTTGAATTTTCTAAAACCTTTTTCTGTTTTTTTGGAATCACTTAATTCATAACCAATGATTCTAGAAGGCTTAAAAGAAGCATGTCTGGACAATGATTGTTCTCCATTTTGAGGCCATTCACATACAAAACCTCTTTTTTGGCAATATGAACATATTGGCTTCAATTCGTCACATTTAACTTTTCTTTTCCGACAACAAAGACAACCAGATTTGCTTCTTCCCATTGGCTTTCTCTTCGGTGTTTGATTTAACTCAACTCTGAACTCAAATGTGCACTCCCTCATGATTGTCAAATAGTAACTTTCTTGAAAATAACTATTTTTAATAATTATCCAAATTTATTTAGGCAAAGGTGTAACTTTGATTAAGGTTAAATTAATTTTTAAGATAAATAAAAATGAGATACGGATAATTGTTCTCAGAAATTAGATAAGAAAAAACGTTCCAATATTACGTTCGGCAGAATACATCTGGTGGCTACCTGCTTGAAATTATAACTACAATTATTCATAATATAATATAACATATATATATATATATATAGCATCGATATATCATCAATATTTAATAGATGTAGGGTATATGAAACTTTATTTTCTAACCGGAAGTTAAAGATGGCAAACTATGTACTCTCTATGCAATTCAATTTCTCTCTCTCTTTCTCTCTCTCTCTCTCTCGATATTCATATATCTATCTGTCTATCTATCTCTAACCAAAACAATCAGAAATAATGTCATCAAGACTAGTTTTTCATGATATCACAAGTTAAATTAAAGAAAAGTGCCTGATCTTTGGAGATCGAGTAGTCCAAAGACTCCAAAGCGGTAATCAGCGAGGCTAATCGTCCAAATTCATCGATAGGAGGAGCTTTATGTTATTTGGTATTCTTTATTCATCAAACTTCTAACCAAGTTGTGATGCCGAACTTATAACTGAATTTGGTATTACTTGCCGAAATCATTTCTTTATTAAAGATGGTTGAAAGTTAAAGATTTAATATTTAAACTCAATGGTTTCTCTCTTTCTTTGTGAGCTAATAGTATTTTGTTATTATTCATATTCAAACTTAAATTTCTTTAAAAAGATGTCTATTACTTCTACTTTAAAAACCGAAAATCCAGAATTATTTAATGAAGTTTATAAACCTAAAATTTTTGCTTATAATAAAAAGCTAGAAGAAGGGATTTTAGATGAACACAAGTTACCAGATGAAGCTATCCCAAAAAGTTTAGGATTAAATGTAACTAAAATTACAGAAAAATATTTAACCCCAGAACAAATTCATATTATTAATACTAAAGGTGTTGATTTGGCTAAAAAAATAGCTTCAGGTGAATTAACTTCCGTTGAAGTTTTTAAAGCATTTGCTAAAACTGCAACCGCTGCACATCAATTGACCAATTGTGCCATGGAATTACATATGGATGAAGGTTTAGCTAGAGCTAAAGAATTAGATAAATATTATGCTAAAACAGGTAAGACTGTTGGACCTTTACATGGTTTACCTATTTCAATTAAAGAGCATTATGGTCAAAAGGGTAAAACTACCCATGCTAGTTATGTTGCTTGTATTGATACAGTTCCAAAAAATGATGTTTTGATTGTTAAATTATTAAAGAAAGCAGGTGCCGTGTTATACATAAGAACATCTGCACCTCAATCAATGATGCATTTCTGTTCTGCTAACGTGATCACAGGCGTCACTAGAAACCCATACAATACCAATTTGACTAGTGGTGGATCAAGTTCTGGGGAAGGTGCTATGTTAGGGATGAAAGGATCTGTTTTTGGTGTTGGATCTGATATTGGAGGTTCTGTTAGAGGTCCCGCTGCACTTTGTGGAGGTTGGGGATTGAAACCTACTCAGAAAAGAATTACCTTCCAAGATGCAATATATGGTTCGGAAATTGTTCAAGAATCAGTCTGTTGCGTTTGTGGTCCTTTAGCCAGAACACCTTCAGATATTGAATTGTTTATGAAAACTTTAATTGGGTGTAAGCCTTGGGAAAGCGATGCTACTTTGATTCCTTTACCTTGGAGAGAAATCCCAAAGCCTAAACCAAATGAACTTTCTGTTGGTATTTGTTATGATGATGGAAATGTTAAACCAACTCCACCTGTTTTAAGAGCTTTGAAAGTTGCTAAACGAAAATTGGAAGAGGCAGGCATTAAAGTTATTGAATGGAAATCATTAGATACAAAAAAATTAATTGATACTACACTTGCTATGTATCTTTCTGATGGTGGTTCAGCTCATCTTGAATTGTTCAAAAAGTCTGGTGAACCATTATTAAATTTAACTAAAGTATTCTTAGATTTTGGATCCAGCACTGAAGGTCTATCAGTTAGTGAATGTCAACATTTAAGCTATATCAGAGACAAATATCGTGATATTTATCAATCTGAAATGGATAAATTATGTATTGATTTTATACTCTCTCCAGCATATGTTTCAGTTGCTCAAATCCCTGAAAAAATTAATTATTTTGGGTATACTGCATTATGGAATATTTTAGACTTTCCAGCTATCACTTTCCCTAGTGGATTAAACTGTGATCCAAAAATTGATATTCCTGATAAAAATTATAAAGCTCGTAGTAAATTGGAAAGTTATGAATACTTTTTGTATGACGATCCTGAGACTTTCAAAGGTGCTCCTGTTGCCCTACAACTTTCCGGTAAGCGTTGGTTTGATGAGGAATTGGTGAAGGCTGCTGAGTTGATACAAGAAATTGTCTCAGCCTGATATATTTACATTAACATATATAAATATATAACAATATAAGAAAGTTTATTTGTAAATTGAGTTTTAATCGAAAAATAAGATTGTGGTTCAAACATCTTTACACCACCCATAATCTTAAGGTATCAAAATACAATTGAAAATTGCGATAAAACAGCAAATCAAATTGATTTTCCTTGTTCTAATTGGCCGTATTAATCATCCTAGTATCTCGAATATTTAAATTTATCAAATGCAAATACCTGTGACTATATAATGTCAGGTATTTTAGAAGAAAACCCTTGGTCCACACCAGAATTATCAATTACAAGAACAGCAAATGCAGCTAATCATGATATACAGTCTGGACCTCCTGCAACACTTGTAACAGATCAGATTGATATATATACATCCGGCGAACCTGAAAATGAGTTTATTGATAAAACACCAGTTGGAAAAATGACTAGTTTAGATGATTCTGTTAAATCATCGATTAATGAACCAATTATACCTACTTCTGATCCGGCCATTGTTGGTAGTGATCCTTGGTCTGACAATACTATTTCTCATGATGAACAATCTATAGGACTAGAAGATAATATATGGGATGATGTTCCACCACTTCAAAATATTGACTCTGAAAAAGTAAAATCATTGCAAACAAATACTCCCACCAAAATTGAAAGTTCAGATAATAACAAACATAAAATTACAAAAAAAGAACAGAAAGTGCAACAACCATTAGACTCAGAAAGCAAACCAGAAATAACTCTTCCCATTAATATACCTCAAGAAAACTCGATTGATGATCTATCAAACAAAGAAAATTCCACTCACGCGGATAAATTAGACAAAGTAAATGAAAATATGATACATGAACAATCAGATGAAAATAATATAAAATTTGATGAAACTCAAGATGATGACAATGACAATGATAACTACAATAGCGATGATGATGATAATGATGATGATGATGATTTTGGATCATTTGAAAGTGTGGAAGAAAAAAAAATATTTCCACTTGAATTTTTTGAGCCAGTAGACAAAATTTTAGCATCTTTGATACCACAAGCTTCAAATCCATTCAATCCACCATCTAAATCTACTGGTATTAATATGCTACTAGCTAAGCCTGAAATTTCTGCAAAATATGATTTATTAACATCCAAACAGAGACAATACAAGTCCACTGAACTACCAAAGTCTCAATTTAGATCAAGAAGTTATTTAGATAAATCTCCCATAAATCAAGAACTTATAAACATTTCTAAACATTGGTCTAAAGCAGAGAAGGGTGTGTATGTGTCTGAGAAAGATCAATATAATAAAAATATGTCTAGACTAAATGTGTTTCAATGGTCCACTGTATCATCAGCTGAAACCGCCAATAAATCCAAAAAAGAGAAAAACTCTGTTACTAGAGATATGAAACCACAAGTTAACCAAAGACTACTGAAAGTTGCATTTAATGAGACTAAAAAGATCTTGGAAAAAAGAAAGGATGAACAAGCACAAGTGAAGTTAAAATTAGAAAGAGAAAGAAGAGAAAGAGAATTAAGACTCTCTCAAGAAAAGAGAAAGAAAGAGGAGGAAATCAAAAATAGATATTCCAGTCCTTTAACTTCAACTACTACATCTAAAAAGAAAACTTTCTTTGGAAGCCTATTCGGTAGTAACAAATCCAAAATTGCCAAAGATAGTGTTTCTCATACTCAAATCAAACCTAGTGAAGAACCTCACAAATCTTTAAGTTATCATGATGAGGAGGATTTTATGTCTCAATTGAACTTACCTACTGTTACAAATTCTAATGAAGATGCTGAAGATAATTTAGAATTTGGTGATTTCGAAGGAAGTGATGATGAAGCTTTAGGATATAACCAACTTGGATCAGAATTACCAACTGAAATTGATCATTCCAAAAAAGAGCTAGATGGAAATGAAGACGAAGATTCATTTGGAGAATTTTTACAGACTCCAGATACTACAAACGGACGTGAAAGGGTATTAAGCTCTTTGTACTTTGAGCCCATACAGACTCCTATTCATGATTCTAGTGTAACTGGCACTAAAGAGAACACTGATTCGAATAGCATTAATAATACCACTGGAAAATCCAGTAATCATCATCTGACTAATAAACAGGAACCTATTGAAGAAGTTAAACATGATAATGATGAATCTGAAATTTCAAATAATAAGGAAAGTGATGATGAAAGTTTTGCAGATTTTGATTCTGCATCTGTTGTTGAACTTCCTACTTTGGGAAAACAGGATTCAATCTTGTTTGATGTCTCCACTTCTGGAAAAGACTCAACGATTAGATCGGATACTAATAGTAATGAACCACATAAGAAAACAATTGTTGCTCAGCATAAAAGAACTGCAACTCCGATTAAGATTAATAGTCCTTCTTTGGATCAATATATCCCAAAATCTGCAGCTTTAGTTGATAGAACAATTGATGATTCAAACATTCAGCCGGATTCAGATGATGATGATGATTTCTCTGATTTTGTCACATCTCCCGAGCCAGAAGAGATGCCTCCATTTTCAAATAAGTCATCTTCTTTAATTCGTAAACTTACGCATACTGGGTCTTCACTTCAGATATCTTCTTCTAATTCACCAAGTCCCATATCTAATAATTCTCCATCACCTGTTTATCCATCAACAACACGTTCATTTTCACCAGTTACAACACCTCATCCTTTACGTCATTTATCCAAGGGATTTTCTGAAACCATGAATCAATCTCCTCATACTACATCTAATAAAGCTGCTCCAATCAAAGGTTCTCCCCCAATGATGTTGACAAACTTGAGAAGAAAACATAGTGTGCAAAGAAAACAGTACATTCCAAACCCTGATGAAGAAGTTGATATCCCACAGAGTTTAGTTCCAGATTTAAGCTCTGACATTTCCAACTTTTATCAGAACACAATAATGAACAATGATGTCTTAGTCAGAAGTGGTTCTGTTAGCCGTAAAAGTTCAATGAGCCGTAAGAGCTCTGTCAAGAGAACCGGACCTCCAAAACCTCCTCAAAATCTAATTGACTTATAGTTCTTTTCTTCTTTTTGACTTTACAAAACAAAAAAGACTTTGCAACCATAGTCCAATGAATTTCTGGTGCCTGAATGTTTCTGGGCTGTCCTATATTTATTGCCATATCTCTATATTTAGAAATAAATAAACGCTTTTTTTAAAAAGCTTTAGAGAACTAATGCCTTCTTCGTTACATGAAATTATTAAATCTATCAAAGTAGAAGTAAATTTAAAACTAAAAACAAAGCCGCACCCCTGTCGGTTGAAACTAAAGTTAATTGAGCCAGATCAAGTCATGAACCGTCAAATCGATAATTTTACTTTTTTTATTCGTTTCATTCGTTCTGTTATATATAGAATGTTTTCATTATAAACTATTGTTTCTTTTCGAAATAACTTTTCAGTTTGAAATCTTAGAATACACCTAAGCCCTACTTGCTTGCTCTTTAGATCTTGTAGATCACTACTCCTCTACTACTGATTTGATATTCTGTTTTCCAACTTGAACACAATGAGCAGCCAAGGTTCAAGTTTCAGAAATATCACCAGCTCTGATTTTTTTCACACAGCAGATACGCCTATAGAGTTAGGATTAAATAATTCAACCTTATCTTTAAACAACATGGATTCTTCAATACAACCATCTCCTTATTCTTCACCCCTTTTAAGCTCCAGTTCTGGGAATATAGTTTCAAATGGCCCTCCTCCTTTACCAACTTATCCTTCTCAAAAACTCATTAATAAAATAAAGAAACACATACCTGAATTCAAATCACTAACTACATCTTCATATATATTATCTGGTACACAACTACACAAAAACACATCCTTTTCATATAACGGTCTCAGTCTATCAAGCTTGGATGCTTCCAGCAACGATTCTGTTCCATCAGATATCGATTTGAATCTTCCTTCTCCAACCATTCCATTTTCATTTAGTATGTCTGGTGGTACTCTAGATAATGATCATTCCACTTTGACTTCAGGTCTAATGTTCCATGAAGGATTAAATTATAATGCTCATGATAATACATCAGATGAAAGACAGCCAGTCAAGTATGTTAACAGAAACCCGTTTGCTAGATTTGCAACAGAAATTTCTAATCAAAATTTGCAACCATTTTCACCTCCTACTCCTACACTTAACCAAAGACAATTTCAAATTGAATCCAGACATGTTCCGCTACCAGGTCGAGGTCCATCAGTTTCAAGATCACGATCACTTAATCATTTTTCAAGTATGCCAACTCTAATTGGTGCTCAACTTCAACGAAGAAGTCATATTCGAAGATCTAACGCTCCAAGCTCACTAAGAAATTATACACAAACTACAAGGCAGCCACTTTCAGAATTTGCTGATCAAGGACCGATTTCATCTAGTCATCTTTTGAATACTTCTTGTAGATACCCACAGCAGGCTAACAGAGTTGAGAATTATACTTCCAATACTGGCAGATCATGCTCCGATGAAAATCAGCAAAACGTTGAACAAGAATTTCAAGTGGATTCAGGTGTTGGTTCCGCATTTACAGCACCTAGCCTTCCAAATTGTTTATCTTTTCCAAATCAATCTGTTTCAGAATACCATAGTCTTCAACTTAATTTATATTCTCAAAATCATACAACTCTCACTCTTTCAGATAATATTCCTGTTGAACAATCTAATTCAAGCGATGCAGAAAGAACTATTAATTCTCTCAGACAATATTCCAGTGGGCAATTGGTATCATCTTCTTGTTCACCTAGTGAGTTTAACTCTGATGATGAAAGTATAATTACAGTGATTTCATCATCTGATTGTTCTAGTATAGCTAGAAATAGACAATCACATCAAGTTACACCACCACTTTCACTATCTTCACGTGTGATAACATCAATGACTTCCTTTCATGAAAACAATATTCAACACTCAACTTCAACTGATGTTAGTAGTGATAATGATATAATCAGGAATATTGAAGAGACTAATGAATTTGATGATAATTCTAATGTTATTATCATTCAGCAACAGTTAGACTATAATTCCCCAACCTCACTTCTTACCCCACCTTCAACCCCAATAATTTCTGCTGGATATCCCTCAATTGATAGAAGTGATACATTTTCTAACGCTGAGATTAGAATATTAGAAAACGGAGATTGGGGCTCAGTTTATATGATGGAAATTCAGTCTCTTGATGCAAGAACATTGGAGTCAAATACAGATATAGATTTAGATATGGCTACCGACTCAGAATCTGATTCGGACACAGATTCAATTTCTACAGCATCTACTGGGTTAATTGAATATTTTGAAGATGAACCACCAGATTATAATGATCTGTTTTCGGAAATAGAAGAACCATTATTTGAAGATGTTTATTCAAATGAAACAACTCAAAGTCAAGAAAATTTTATTATATTAACGCAAGATCAGTTGGAACAAGAAATTCAAGATTTCTTAGAACAACTTCCACCAACTCCAGAATATACAAAGAAACCAAAACAAGGAGAGTTGAGCATTCCTAATAGTAAAGTTATTGAGATGCCAGTTGTAAATGAATATTGTAATCAGCCTAGATGTTTGCCTCCAGATTATGTTGCAATGCCCCCTGAACTAGAGCCCTATATTATGAGACCTGCCTTTTCTCAAGATGGTGGGGATACTAGAACTGGTAGAAATACTGTCTATTTCCGTAGACCCCCTAGTATGATCATTGAAGAATAAATCTCTAATAATTCATATGATTTTTCTTTTGCGTATGTTTTTTTTTTGAATTATTTATTTCTTACAAACTGTATATTTTCTTAACGCAAATTGATATATATATAATTTAGGTTAAAATGTATTTTATATATATAATAAGCAAAACACGGAGTCGCGACGTTTTGATTGGCTGGCATAAGACTCGGTAATTTAGCTAGATGAGATTCTTCGTACAAATGGGAGCTTTAATATGGGAATTGAAAGTACCACTAACAAATATACTTATGTAAATTTAACAGCATGGTGAGTTAACCCGTTCCAGATTTACCTACTTGATTCATCTGCTGTAATTTTAAATTTAGATCAATTTATTTATATAATGAAACTTTGTGTGTGGTGTTAATTAATGATGAATTTTTAAGGAAAATGGACACCCACCATACATTCAAGTTTGCGTCGCACTCCACGTGAGCAGCACGTGTGATTGATATAAATAGATTTTTGGTTAGTTGGGGTTGGTTGCTTATCTATCTATCTATCATCAACAAAATAATGTTTGAAACAATGTGGTTTTTGTTGAATTATATAATATCTACAAATCAAAAAAAAAAAAACAAGATTCATCAGTTGTCTTGATTTTTGTAATTTATTGTGCTTAAACTAAACTATTGAAAGTTAAATTAATGTTTTCAGTTAGTTTCGGGGAATACGGTTCATATTTAATCATTATAGCTAAAGCTAGTTTTTATTCCATTTATTCAGATAAGATAAGCTGTATATAGCAATGTAATAGGTGTCTGTAAGTTTCATAATTAATGAAATCCAAAAAACCTTTGTTCAATTGAATTTTTATTATGAGACATGGAATGGAGCTTTAATTAGTTGAATCAGATCAATGTGTTTGTTACTAATTCAGTTTCAGCATTTCAAGAATAAGTTCCGATTTGGGTTCTTTATTGAAACAGATCCCCCAAATGATTTATCAACCGTGTAAAAATGATGATCAGTTAGTTGGTTAGCACTGTGGAGTTAATTAAATTGTTACGCTAATTGTTTATATTTCTTTTTTTTTTTTGATGAACTATCAAAAGTTAATACATGTTTGTGATTTGAATGTACTTAATTTTACTTCAAATCTAAATTTCACATTGGATGTGTATATTTTATTGTTTACTGTATTGATATTATTCTTCATTAAAAACTATTTGAATGTTTTCTTTCTATAAAAAAAAACAATTAATAATACTATGTACAAATGTGTATAATAAATAATGAATGATAAAACCTCATGTAAAGTTATGCGAATATGTGATTAATTTATTGAATTGATTTAATTTGAAAACCAACCTTAGTTATCAGCTCTACCTAAAGTATGAACGTAATCATAATACCAGATCTTTCTTGGAGGGAATTCTGTAGGAACTCTAATTTCCAACGGGAATCTCTTACCATATTCTTTAACATTAGCCATTTCATAAAGTTCAGGAGAAATTTGTTTCAATTCTTCAGAAGCATCAGCCATGGATTGATATTGTTGGCTTAGGATTGCTTCATCAGCTTTCTTTTTTTCACTTCTTATTTGAGACCATGCTTTCGTCACTATTTGATGTTTGACATAATCTTCATTACATAATTTAAGTAATTTTGGTTGCTTTCTACCTGCTGAAAGAACTGATAATTGTGTAATTATTCTTTGAACTTCTGGGTTTATACCAGCTTTAGTTCTTTTTAATCTTATCTGCTGAAATGCTGCTTTGATTGGTTTGTTTAGTTGCTTGTAAGAAAACATTGTTGAATGTTGAAGTGGTTGGTAAATGAGCTATTTGAGCAGTTAAATAGTGTAATTAGTTCTTGTTGTGTGACGAAGTTGTGAAAAACGACGAAAGATTTTATTGAGTAACGCACGCTATTTAAAATGATGAGCCGCTTCAACTTTCTCTCTCTTTTAATTTTAATTCAATGTACGCAGAAAGAAGGCTGGGACTTGAATTGTTTCTATCCAATTCAATCCAATTCGATGAATTACCAGAGTTAGATCCAATAAACATGGGAAATCAAAATGAAAATCAACTCACCGGAGGACACGCCTTCAATCTTCAAGTGCCTGGTACTGAACAACATCGAAGAACTTACTCAGATTCCAATCCTTTTCTGACCATGGTCAACCATGAAAACGCTCAACAACAACAACAATCACAACAACATCCAGTTCTTATTTCATCAAGTACTGGAGATTTGACTGGGTCTCAACAGTCATTGCCTATTTCTCAAATGAGCTCTCTATCTATACACGAGATGCCATTGGGTTCATCCTCAACATCGCCATCGATTAGTACACAGCAACAACGATTTCAAGAGCTAGCACAGAGACCGCCTCCTCTGCCGCCACTCCCATCAAGAGAAACTAGGCATAAATTGAATCTTCATATACCTGACTATCAAGGCAATGAATTTATCTCTTCCAGTCCATCTCAATCGCAATTTCAATCCCATATAGTAACGCCCACTATTCAAGTTATACCGCCAGCAACTGATTCCGATAATGCTCATATGAGTCCATCTGTTCTTTTACCTGAACTAATTTCGTCTAGTAGAGTTTCTTCTTCAACAAGTCCTTCTCACTTATCCATTGTAACATCAAATGATAGCGATGGTAGAGAAACTACTACAGCTACTACAACTACAACCACAACCACAACCACTAATACTGGAACTAGTACTAGTACAAACATTCAACCAGAAATCTCAACAGTATCTTCAGAGACTCAAAATGGAAGCAGTGTTTCGATTATCGACGACGATGAATTCTTTGCTCATGGCGCTTCAAGAACATCGGTCATCTCATCGGCATCAACCATATCTTCATCTAATACTGCTTTAGAAATACCTGATAGGAGTACAACTAATCAACTTTTAACTCCAGAAGAAATGCGTGATGAAGAAGCACATTTCATAGCATCAATGCCTCCTTCACCTAATTATTCTTCGACTGCTTTACCAGGTGAATTAAGTATTCCTAATAATATGGCCATCGACCCCCTGAATTTAAACGAATCTCATCCTGATGAACCTCCTCCGGCTTATACAGAAATGTCTACAGATGTGGCACCATTAATTATGCGTCCTCAATTCTCCCAAACTGGTGGTAACATATCTGCTCCATCTTTGTCTTCTCAATCTACTAGTACCTCTACTACTTCTTCACATCACCAACAAACATACCAAGCACCAAATCATCCGCCACCACAGAGTTATCAAAGTCCATATGGACCTCCTCCACAAAGACGTATTCAGGCTCAACCTCCTCCTCAAATATACAGAAGACCATCAGCATCTCAAAGAATTTCTTCATCACCGTATAATAGTCCTCATGGTCCTCCACCTTCACAGATACATTCACAACGTGTTTCTTCATCTAGTGTTTTCCCTGGTAATGCATCTAGAAGCTCTAATCAACACTCTAGAGTCAATAATAGTCATAATGGGCGTGTAGGTGGATATAGAAACGTATCGGGCTCAACTTACTCAAGATCTCCTCCACCCCCTCCCATGCCTTCTAGGCCTGTTTCAGTGACCGATACTGATGATTCTAACCCTCCAACTTTACCAGCTAGAAGATACTAATTATTTTTTGAATAATTTTACTGTGTATTTTAGACTATTTTAGATATATAAATATACATATATTGCTGTTTCGCTTTAACAGCCTTTTTCGAGTTTTTTTTATTTTCTTTAATGAATATTTAATCCTCTTGATTAATAAACTATGGTTATCAGATAAACAAATGAGTTGAAGCAGGTAAAAAGCGCAAGAAAGGCTTCATCGCGTTTGGCTCAAGGCGAGTCAGTTAAGCTTCAACGTAGCCAGGCTGGTTATTTGCTCACTCTTGGAAGTTTTGGAGTTTTGGCCCACACAATTTGACACATTTTGTTTGGATGAAAAATTAGAATGGGTTTCTTTGATAATTGTTTGTTTGTATATAAGATTAGGTAACCAAGACAGAACAGAAGTTGTTAATCAAACACTACTATCTATCATGCCATTCAAACGTTTAGAATTCTCAAGATCTAGCAAGCCAACACCATTAACCATAAACACTAACGAATCAATCGATGGTTTCATAGGTATCTTTTCTCCTAAAAATATTGAAAATATTCAATGTTGTGGGTTTCAGCCCATCCCAATAACACCAATACCTGATTTTGAAGAAGATAAAGGAGATAATGAAGAATATCAAAAATATATAAATGATTTAGAACAAGAATGGTTTAATGAAAATCAAAGAAGATTTAAAGAATTAAAGTGGTTTAGAAGACCAAACAAATGGATTTTGTATACAATAATGGGACTTCAGTCTTTATCTATTAGTATATTAATGAGTCCAATGATGGTTTTAATGCTGGAAAATATTTGTTCTTCACCAAATTATCAAAAGGCCACAACAACCACTACTGGTAGTATGGACAATATGAATAATAGTGATCCGGCAACCATGTTATTTAAAAGGATGAATATGTCTATGAATGAGAATTGTAAAGCAGAAGCAACTCAAAAGACATTGTCTAATATTCAAACAGGTTTACAAGTGATTTCTGGTTTGTTGGGTTTTTTTTTATCTGGTAAGTTTGGTCAAGTAAGTGATAAATATGGTCGAGTTTTAGTTTTCAGGATTTTAACTATTATAAACTTACTTCAAATGATTGGATTGATATATTATTTTCAATTTTTTGGATCTTTTAATGAATCATTAATGATTATGTTTACTTCAGTTGGTAGTTTTGCTGGTGGGATGATGACTTTGATATCAACTGGTAATGGATATTTAAATGATATTATTGAAGCGGAAAAGAGGACTATAGCTTTGAGTTTACAAATGAGTTTTGTTTATTTGGCCGTTGGGTTTGGACCTTTATTAGGATCATTAATAATTATGATTTCCAAAGGTAATAATATTGCTCCACTTTATTTTGCTTTTATTTTTGCTCTGTTAAGTCTTACTTTATGTTTCACATTACTTGTAGAAACTAGACATCCTAATGCTATGCAATTAGCAAGAGAAAGATTTAGAAAGAAAAATGCTAATGGGTACACTACAAATAGTTTCCGAGATATATTCATGGGTGGTTTACACAGTATATGGAATTATTTAAAGCCAATTAAAAGATTATGGTTGCAGAGAACTAATAAGTCACATTCACTTATTCCTAGAATTAATGTCATTAATCTTATTTTAATTGATATTGTTAGTATGGCAGCTACTGATGGGACAATGCATGTTATGACTCTTTATTGTATTCAAAGGTTTGGTTGGACTGGTATTCAAGTTGGTTATTATATGAGTATTGGAGGATTTGGAAAATTCATTACACTTATGGTTTTTGCTCCATTGTTATTGAGATTTTTGAAAAGAACTGTTCATTTGAAAGTATTACCAGATTCTGTTGATTCATTAGATAAAACATGTATTGTGATATCATTGGTTTTTATTTTAGGTTCTTCTATATGTGCTGTTTTAGCATTCAATTCTGGATTGATTTATTTAAGTGCCATTTTACAAAGTTTCAGTGGACTTGTGGCTCCTACCGTTCAAGCTGCAGTCATTAAATATTCTAATAATACTGAATCTGGTGAAATGTTTGGTGCTATGGCATTAGTTAGACATTTAGCCATGTTGATTTTACCTGTTTTTTTTTTACAAGTTTATTCTCATACTGTTTCATTTGCTCCAAGTTTATTCCTTTATATTCCACTTGGAGGATCTATAGTTACCCTTTTATTAGCTTTGTTTTTTGTTAGAAGTTATAATCCTAAATTAGGAAAAGATCCAGCAGCTGATCCACAATTTGTGGTTATTGATGAAGAGGATGCAGAGGTTGGAGTGTAGGTTAATATAATTTTGTGATTACTGCTTTTTGTTTCGTTTCGTTTGGTCTTGTCTTACTTGGTTATTGTATTTAATTTTTGCTTTTGTTTTTTTGTTTTTTTGTCTTTCTGTCTTTCTGTCTTTCTATTTTTATTGGTTTAAAGCTTAAATAATTGGGATTTACATTTAATTAACGATTATAGTAGAACTGTTCTTTCACTTGAGGGTGTTCCAACAATAAATCTGAATTACGATTTAATAGAATAAGAATACCTATAAGATATGAGTTGAGTACATCAACAGCTATATTGTACCTCCATATGGGAATATTCTCTGTTTATTTTTAATAGGGATTGTATAGCACTAAGCTTCACGTTGGTAGCTCATACACCCTAGCTTAGCATTAGCATTGCTTAAATATACCTAAACACCGGAGACTTATTGATCAATTTGTTTTGAAACAAAAAATAAAAGTATAAATAGTATAGTATCTTTTGAAAATAAAGCTCAAACAAAACAAAAACCAAAAACAGCTGTCGTCTTTGATAAAGAACGACCTTTTTCTTTTGTAGAGAAATAATGTGTTATGTTAAACTGAAAGAAAGAGTGTAAATAAAAAAGTATAAAAGAAACCATTTTTCTCTCTCTTCAAACTATGATTAATTATGGTAAATTTGATTAATATTAATTATCATCACAAAGACATTTTCAAGTAGACTTCATCACACTCATTTAAATTCATTTCTACATCATGGCTAAAATTTTGTTCTCCAAAGCAATTGTTTCAATTCATTCATTAGTTGCTTTATCCGATGCTTCAACAATTTTATACCATTTGGAAGCAAGAGACTTATCATTATCATCAGTCACAGCAGATGATATCGCTCAATTTTTAACCACTTTTGCAGATGTTGCTAATACTGGAGGGGAACCAGAATCCATTCAAGCATGGGTAAACACCACTATTTCTTTAATTGGTTTACCCACTGATATCAACACCAGTGTTATCTGTAACGATATTTCTAAATTTATTACTTCTGCTGGTTCCAATCATATCATTGCTCAATTAAGTCAGGATACTGCTGAGTTATTAAGCTCTTTTTAAATTTCTTTACTTAAATCTAGCCATCTAGTCATTTCCTTTAAATGACTAAAAGACTATCAATACTTTTTTTAAAGAATACTTTTTTTTATTTTATACGTGCCTTCAAATATATACCTTTCGATCTATGAACTTGAATAGTTCTTATATATTATAACATTCGCCAATAATAATAAAAAACAACGGGAAAACGGAATGGATAGGTTTTATCAATTAATTCCATTTGGAAACACTCATTTTGAACAGCGCTTCGAAGAAATTCAACTTTCTTCCATTAAATAGCAACTTTAGTAACAACTTTAAATTTTAATAAACGACTAAATATCTATCTATTGAAGAAGGTTTATATAGAAGATAAATATTAATATTGATATATTAATATATTAATTGTATATTGTTTAATAGATAAAAAAAATCCCATATCAAGTACTATACTTCAAAAAGGTTAACTCTACTCCATTTAATTCAAAAGAGCTTACTCGATAAGCATAAATCAACCCACATAAACTCTTTCAAAATCCTATTGTAATTGTATAATCCCTGATTGTTGTCTAGAAGTATTTACAATAGTTAAGTAGCTAGCGGTAGCTTAATGCGGGATCAATAGGCAGTAGTAAACCTGATTCTCATACATAAGCAAAAATGCAGCTCCTAATTCGGCATGTGCTCATTTCTGAGAACAAACCCAGGTAGAAAACCTTAAAAAATGCCAAAAAGCCGATTTAACTCTGGCTATTTATTTAATTTATTTAATTTATTTAATTTATTTAAAGTAACCCTTATATTGAATTTAGGTAAAGAAAAAAAGAACTAACAAATAGAGTTTAGTGCAAACAGTCAATGCGAGAAATAAGAAATCTTGTTACAAACAAATAAATACAAATAAATACAGGAAATAAGGTTTGTTTGTATCAAGGAAACCGCAATGCCATTCAATTCCCTTTCATTAAATCACCACAATTAATTACTTAAATATTTAGTTGATACTATGTCAGAATTTATTTCAAACGGCAAAGATTATTAAAAATCAAATTTTTTTAGAAACTTTTAAAGCTTCATCATCATCGTCTCAATAGCCTAATGTTATCAGTCAAAATATTCCATTACATTTTGTGCCGTCAAATGAAAGTTTAACTGATGATGATAAAATTGACGTTTTAATCACCGAAAACGTATTCTTCCTCTGAAAAAATGAAAAGTCCAAGAAATTGAAAGAAACTAATATAATTGATGCATTAGAAAATTTTAGTTAATCTTATTTACAAAATTAAGGAGATGAACATTCCACTTCTCTAGTCAAAATCAGTTTTTTGGAGGAGTTTAAAGAATTAATTCAATTAGAAAGTGACGAGAAATATGAGTTTGTTGTATTGAAGGTTTTGATAACTTTATGAAAAGTCAAATTCGCAACTATGATCAGGAAGTCATAGCATATAAGTTAATCAATATATCCAATAATAGGAAAAAAAAATGATGAAATGATACATGTACCAAAGTTTCTCAAGAATGGATACTGCCATCTAAACAACAAAAAACGTTTTTTTAAAAAGGGTATTATATTGCATTGGAATATTTACCTGAAGTTGACAAACTTGCTTCAATTGGGATCAAACATGGAAACCTCCAGAAAAGCAATTGTTGTATAAATCAAGATGATACAGTGTTTATCTACGATTTTGGTGAAGCTATTTTCTCTCCAGCTTCTAAACCCTAGCTATTTTCTAAATAATACATACTGCTCTCTTTAATGAGAATATTTGAAAAGGTATCATTCCACAAAATATATATATACCTTGGATAACTATTTTTTTGCTTTGCTATCGCCCTTGATATTTTCTTTCTGTATATTAACAAAAAGGAAAAATTCTGTATTAATTATTTTATTCATTTAACTATAAACAATAAACAATAAAATTGTTCAACAAAAACAGAGAAAAGAATTAGTTAGTCATAAGAAAATATTAGGAAATAAAAAAGAAATGTATAAAAATGTGATAATAATGAACACATGAAATTCAACTTAACTTGATTAATAAATAACATTATAAATATATCCAACAACACCACCTAAGAAACTAAACAAATAAGTACCAACTAATAAAGTAATCGGCCAATCTTGCCAATCTCTATCCCAATCTAAAGGAATAGGAAGCACGCCTAACCAACATCCTAATAAACCTCCCAAAGTGATACAATTAACTTGACTTAATTGATTCAATGATTTAATTAAATTGGCCCAATTAGCTTTAAGAATATCTTCTCTATTATAAACAATAATTGGGAATATACTTAATAATGATAAATGAGAAGAAAGGTAGAAATTTTTAGAATTAAAATTTGGTGATATTGGTGCTCCAAATAAAACTAATAAAAAATTCATCGGTATTGATAAAACTAAACAAACAAGAATAATTAATGAAATTAAAACATATTCAATTGCTGATGGACCAGCATTAAGTTTCTTTGACTTCTTTTTGGTTGATTCAATAATGACTATACCATACATTGATTGCATCACCATTAATCCAATCAAAGAGTTTAATAAAGCCTCACTAACAGTATCAAGGATGTTATAGTATTGGAAAATACTTCCTAATAGTAAAATATAATGATATGGGATCAATAATAAAGATTTCTTCGGATATTGAGTTGTTGTAGGTTGCTCTTCTGTTTCAGGTTTGGTTTCTTGAGTAAAAGAAACCCTTTTCTTTGGGATTGGCTTAGACATATCTTTCTATTTAATGGAATGAAATATCTCAAATTTAATATATCTATATAAATTAAAAATTGAGTTCTTAAAGAAGAAAGTATAATAATGGAAAGGTAAGAACCCGAATTTTCCCAGTTTTTGAGTTTTTCAACGTGTTTTGTTTTTTGAGAAAATGCCGCTCAAAGTTCCGATAGCCGAGTTGTTTTCTATTTTCCAAGTTTGGTTTAATTTATTTATTTATTTACAGGGTTAAACACAGTATACGTATCATCTATTTAGTAGGTTCTACATCAGGTTTCTTGGAAGAATCGAAATTTGTTTTTCTTGTTGTAAACCACTTATCAAAGAAACTTAGTTCTTCAACTTCAATAACATCTTGAGGTCTTTTAGCAACTATACACCAAGTAGTTCCAAAATGGTATCTTCTTTCTTCAGTAATTTCCAATCCACTTTGATCAACCAATTCACCAATATCTAAATTCCACCTACAACCCCATTTTTCACTATGAGTATGGGATCTTTTATCCAATTTATCATTAATGAAATCATAAGTACCTCTACCATGTTCTAATAAAACAATTCTACCACCAGTTTTAAGTAATTTCATCATATTTTTTAATGCTTTAACTGGATCTTCATGAGAACATAATCCAAAAGTTTCAATAATTGTATCATATTTCATTGATCCTTTATTCATATCTATTAAATCTTCAGCTTTACCAACAACAAATTTTGATTTAAATTTTGGAGCAACTTTAAATTTCCCATTAAATTTTTCATAAGTGATTTCCATCATTTTAGTTGATGGATCTATAAAAGTGTAACTATTTAATTTATCAGGATCCATATAATCAATATTACGTCCAGTACCCGATGAAACTTCTAAAACATCACCTTTACAATGTTTCATAAGCCATTTTCTCTTAGATTTCATAGAAGATAACATTTCTTCCATTGAAATCTCACTATCATAATCATCTGCTATACCATCATAAAATTCAGTTAAATCTCTTGCAGGCTCAACATATTTTTGATAATCTTCATCTTCATTTAAAAATGGCTCAATATCTTCGGGTTTTGGATCAAATTCTTCAATTGGCTTATCTAAACTAGTCCATTCTGATCTTAATTTATGATATGCTTTTAATTTATACATATCACTAGTTCTAATGGTATCTCCTGATAACTCTCTTAATCTCAAAGAATCCCATTCAGATAATTCAGTTGTATCTCTTTTATTTAATAAATCTTTTTTTTCAACATCTCTTTCATACAATTTTTGAAAATAACGAACACCATATACTAAAAAAACTATATAAATACCAATGTAAAATTTAGTAGCTTTCTTATTAAATTCAAATGTAGTTGATATAGCACCATATTTTCTAATCCAAGAACCTGAATTGATAGCTTCTTGATATTTCTTCTCCTCTTCCTCTTTTTTAAGTTGTTCAGGTGTTTTTTGAAGTTTAGACTTATATTTAAACATAGGCACTCTTTTAGCAGACTGCCATCTAACAAGACCCGTCTGTTTAGGAAATATTCTAGGACGTAACATCGTTGATATCAAGTTTAAATCTCTGTTTTATCTTGAAAGATTACTAACAAACTGTACAAATTGTAATGAAAAGTTATTGCGCTCGTTTTTTGTCCCAAAAAATGGAAACACGAAATTCGTCGAAAGAAAACATCTTGCAATTTAATCAAAACTAGAACGTTGCCCTTCTTTTTAAACTACTTGAGTCCTTTGAACACCCACCAAACAAACATAATGGAAGACGGTATTTCACAAATCGTTGCTTCTCTAGAGGCCATCTACTCTCCTACTTCTTCCAATAATGACAGGAAGGAGGCTCAACAATTCCTCGATTCTTTAAAACCTTTACCCGATTCTCCATTGTACGGTTATCAGTTATCTCTTCCTGATAATAAATATAATTGCATAGTTAGACATTTTGGATTGAATTTGTTACTCAATTCAATTATTAAATGTTATTCATCATGGGATTTACCTAAACAAGTTACTGTTAGAAATTGGGTCATCGAGCTAGCCTCAAAGATTGAATCTAGTGATCCAAATTATTTAAAAGAAAAAATTGCCTTTATTTGGTGTGAATTGGCCAAACGTTCATGGGGGTTATGTTTAACTAGTAATTCACATGAAACTTTTAATGATGAAGAAAAATTGAATTCTTGGTCTTCAATGGATTCAGATTTATTAAATCTATGGAATCATAATTTGTTTACAAGAGAATTAGCTTTAGTCATTTTAAGATGTTTATTTGAAGATATTTATCTTATTGATGATCCAATCGTTTCTCAAAGAAGTTCAGTTTTATCATCTTTATGTCCAGAAATTATAATTTCTGAAGATATCTTATTATTACAATATGAAGCGAATGAATCAATTAGAACTTTTGCTTCTAATTCTGAAGGTTGGTTAATCAAATGGTGTTCATTCTTAGATGATTGTTTAAACAACAAGTTGGATGTAGATCCAAGCACAACTTCAAATTTAATATGCAAAATATTACAAGTTTTTAAAACTTCTTTATATTGGATGTTACCAATTGCCTTTAGATCAGTTAACTTATTACCTAAATTATTACAATTGATTCAAATTCCAAATATTGATATCAAAATCAAAATATTAACTGTGGATTGTTTCCAAATTTTGTTTACTAGAACTTATTCAAACTCTGAAGATTTTAATGATATAATTGGTACCATTTTTGGAACTTCTGGTTTGGAAGTTTTATTTAATTTATTTCAATCCATCGTTATGAATGCAGATGATGTGAATGAGAATGATTATAGTTTAATGAAAAAAGTAGTTGAAATGATTGTGGGATTATCTGAATATTTACAAGTGGATAGTGAGAAAGAGCCTAGCAATAAGAAAATTACTAATAATAATAGTAATACTAATAACAGCAGTAGCCAGAATGCTAATAATAATAACAATAACAGCACAACCACTATTAATAATAATAACATAAATAATAATTCAAATGATAAAACAAGGACTAATCTAGTTAAAGACGAATTAGATGATGATGATGATGATGATCTATCTTCGAAATTCAAACTTCCCGCAAATGCAGACGTTATAAATTATTTCAAATTAGTGTTAGCTACTACAAAACATGAATCATTAGTTATATCTAGTTTATCTTTACAATTTTGGTGTTCAATGTTAAGAATTGATGAATTATCAGAAAAACCAGATTTCCAATCTATAATGCCAGATTTATTAGAGACTTCAGCAAGTAGGCTTATAAATTATCAAGATTATGATGATGAATTAAATTCTAAAAAATATTTAGAAATTGATTTTGAAAATTCACCTTCAGAATTAAATAATTTTCTCAACAATTTTAGAAAATTAAATGATGATATAGTCAGAATTATAATGTGTAAAAAACCAAAAGATGGGTTGCAATGGCTAGCCAATAAATTATCCCTTTTTTATAGCTCTCCTGTTGGATTACAATCTTTAAACGATGCAAAACTAATATATAAAGGTAAGAATTCGGAATCTTATATATATGGTTGTTGTGAATTTAGTATTATTGAAGCTTGTGTTAAAGGTATTTCTAGATGGTTAATATGGTATGATAAACCTGATATGGAGGAAATTAAATCATTTTTAATTCAGCAAGTTGATCAATTATGTAAAATGTTGTTGAGATTAGAAATCAAAGATCCAATGTTATTGAGAAAATATACTCAAACATTAGTTCAATTTACACCATTATTAAAAAATACTAAAGGTACAATGTTTAATGTTTTAAGTAAAGTTATTGAATCTTGTACTTTTGATTATCCAATTAATGCTTCAGATGAAGATCGTGAATTGATTAGAGATTTAAGAACTAGTGGTGGTACAGAATTAAATAGATTGGCATATTTGATGCCAGAATCATTAAAAGATATTTTAGATGAGTTAGAAAATGTTATAAGTAACTTATTACAATCAAACAAATTATCAGATCATGAAGCTGTTGCTTTCAAATCATTTTTATTAGTAGTTTCTCAAAGATCTTCTATTGATGATAAAGATCAAAGATTTTCAAATATTGTTGATCCAGAATTAATAGCTTGGTCTGATCCGAACACTGAAAAGGGATTATCGGATTTACATTGGTTTATGGAAAGATTAGGTATAGTTAAAATTTCGGAATATTTTCAATCTAGAGGTATAACTCCTGAAACTAATTTACTACTTGCTCCAATGGATAATACAGGAAGAGAATTAAAGAAAGAACTTAAAGATCATTTATCTTCTGTGTTCCCAATTAGAGCAACTAGAATTTTCATTCAATATACAATTGAAAGATTAGATCATAAATCATCAACATATCAAAATTTATTGAAGTTATGGAAACCTAGAATTAAACCTATCTTACCTCATATTTTACAATTAATTTATCAAATTCAAGCATATCATAATCCTGCAAATTGGGTTGGATTACCGGTTGAAGTTCAAGCATTTGTTAAATATTCATGTCAAGAGAGATTTTGGCAACAAGGTGTTTCAATTCAATCTAAAGAATCATTTGTTGATGAATCAGTTAAAGCTATGCATACTTTGAGAGATTTTGCTGATTCTGTTGGTCATATAGTTAGATATACTAGAGAATATGCGTATTTAACCATAAGTTCCATTTCGGAATTAGAAGAAACATTATATGAAATTCCAGGTTCAGCAACTATGCTTTGGAAAGCATTGACTGGGGAGCCAATTGGTATTACATTACATTCTTGGAGACATATGATTAATTTAGTTGTTAGAAATACTATTAAAAACTGTCCAATAACATCATTAAGTCCATTTATGGATGAATTTATTCCTCAAGTTTTAGTAACTTTGGATCAGTTACTTATAAGTAGATGGACAGTTGTGTATAATAAAGGTCTTCAATTAGAAGGTAATGAAAGTGATGAGCAGATGAGTGAAGAAATGATGGAAGAACATATGTTAAGACAATTAACTGCTGTTATTGATAGAATGTTGATTGATTTAATTGGTCAACATGCTTCATCTTCATTGAATGAAAGACAACTTAAAACTAGAGAATTGATATTTAATAATTTAAATATTTTAGCTCCATTGTTAAATCTATTATGTCATATTATTACATTCAAAGATAGTAGATGTTCATTTAATGCAATTTTAATAGTTAAACATATGATACAGGATTTAATTTCTTTGAATAATGAACAAGTTGATAAATTTTTAAGTGAAAATTTGATACAAACTTTATTACAAGTTTTAAATGATAATTTTTTCCAAGATACACATCCTGAAGCTGCTTACACTTTAACTATAATGTATATGGGATTAAGATATAAATCTTCATACCCATCAATGGTTTTGCAAAAATCATTGAATATAACAAGTAAAGAAATATCCGAATTTGAAATTGTTTTGATGAATTGTAAAAAATTAAGAGAAAGAAGAAATTTATTTATTCAATTAATACAAGATTCTAAAAAACAAAATGGTGGTGAAGAACAAGATGAAGAACAAAGACTGAAGGATAGAAAAAAACAAATTGAAGATAATTCTTCTGTTAATAGAAGAATTAAGAAATTAAGTTCAATGGAAGATCCTTTAGATAATGGTTCATCATTAAACGGTTTATTCAGCCATTAATAAAGATTCGATGGTATTTTCTGCTTTTATTTGTAAATTTTCGTCCCAATTCTGATAGATTTGTTTTAAATAGTTAATAAAACTTGTTTTTGTAAATTCTGTGAGTGATCGTCTACCAAGACTTAAAACTAACAAAGAATCATCTGTATCATTATTTTTACTTATTCGAGATTGTTTTCTTTTACCTTGATCTTGGGAAATATCTAATTGTTTTAAATATTCTTGTTTAACTAATTCAGTAATGAAATTTGAAAAAGTTTGTAAACCAAGAATATCATAAGAGTCATGTTCTTTGAATTTCAATTTAAATTTGGACTCTAATATATTTGTTAAATCATATCTTGAAAGATTATTTTCATTTAATATAATGATACAAATAATTAAAGATTTGAAGCCATCAGAAATTAAATTTTTTGTAGATCTAGGTAATTTAGGTGCAAAACTTGATATATTATTTATTGTAACTTGAGTATCTTTCAATTCTGAAACTGGTAAAGTATATTTATCCAATGAATTATAAGTTTGTAATTTTAAAACAGTACCTATCTTACTGATTAGGATATAATCTTCAGATTTCTTATCATCTTTTGTTTGATTCATCTCAACCAAATCCAAACCAAAAATATTTATTAATTCATATTTAACCCTAGCCAGTAAATGTTTTTTAAATTGTATACCAGTACCTTTCTCATTATCTTGTTCCAACATTTTTGATATCATATTCTTAGTTAAAATTTGATGTTTTTCTTCTAATCCAATTAAAGTTCTAACAAAAGATTTTACCAGTTTTTGAATTTTTTGTTGTTTAATACTAGCTTCTACTTCTTCTTCTTCTTCTTCATCATTTTCTTCTTGTTGTTGTTCATTATCTTCACCTTCTTTTTCATAATCATCTTCTACGCGTCGTCTCTTGGGTCTTTGTTGATTTTCGTCTTCACTATCGGAATAATCAGCATCAGGGTTATAATTAGTTTCTGTTTCTTCGTCAGATGATTCAACTCTAGCTCTTCGTCTTGCCATTTTGGCTGGTTGTAATTAATATAAATGTTTTTTTGAATTGTAATTGGGAAACAGGTTAAAACAAAAAATAAAAACGAAAAAAAAGAACAATCGGCGAAGCGAAATCGCTTTATTTGGCAAGAAATTTTGATAAGCAGCAAAATCAGAAAGATCAACAATTTCTCCGTTTTTCTATTCTTTCTATTCACAACCATTCATTTAACAAATAAATAAACAATTAAATAATTAAACAATCAAGATATGTCTAAGAGTAGGCTGAAGCTGGTATCATTGGCATTTTCTTCTTTGGTGGCCCTAGCGGCAGGAACACCTTATCTATACGGTATCTATTCCCCCCAGCTAATATCCAGATGTAATTTTACAACTTCAGACTCTTCTTTATTATCATTTGCTTCTAATATTGGGTCTTCTATTGGTGGGTTTTTTGCAGGTTTGTTAATTGACTCATATGGTACCACGTATGCAATTATGTTAGGTTCTTGTCTGGAATTTTCAGGATTTCTAATCTTATATTTATGTTACAAATTTAGAATACATAATATATACCTTTTGCTATTGGCTATGTACAATGTTGGATTTGGTTCTGTTTTACCCTTCTTTTCAACTATTAAAGTTTCTACAGTGAATTTTCCAAATAATAGAGGTGCCGCTAATTCATGTAATGTTTCTGCTTATGGATTGGCAGCTTTATTTTATGCTGGTATTTCAACTGTTTTCTTTTCTGGAAATACACAAGGTCTATTAGCTTTTATTGCTATTTTCACTGGTATTATAATTGGAACAGGATCATTTTTCATTAAAATCTACGAAAATGAAGATGAAGAGCATCATCATGGTGGTATTATGAATGAGAATGAAGATGAAGAAACTACAGTTGGTGGAATACCTGATGAAGAAAATACAGCATTCAAATACATTTTAAAAGGTCATAGAGGATCATTTGCGCAAGTTAATTTGAATAGAAGTGATTCATCTTCTGCTTCGTTATTCTCAATGGCTACTGATATAACTGATCCACTTTCTAGGTCATCATCTTTTTTATCAACTTCATTTAACAATTATCCTTCAACTTCATTGGTTTCAGCTATAGCAATTAATAATGGTGGTGTTACAACAACCACCACAACAACTGCAGTTTCAACTTCATCAACAGCAAGTACATCATTATCATCATCAAGTGGTAATAATTCATTTGCAAATTCTCATACTTTGAATAATAAATTAAACAATGGATTAATAAGAAATCATGGTTCCAACTCTCCAATTCCATTGTCCAAATCATCCGGTCAATTATCATCACATTTTGTTACTTCTACATCACCAATGACGAGAACAATGATGGCTAGGACCAACTCTTATAGACATATGTCATCGATAAGTGGCTCACCAAGAGTTGGTAGTGCTGGATTTATAACACCTTTAGGTTCTGTTCCAAAGAAAAGAACAAATACATCTAACTCTGGGTTTGGATCAGGATCCGGTAATGAAGAAGTTTTAGTAGATGAAGAATCACAATCAATGACTCCTTTAATAGATTCATCAAATTCAACTTCTAACTTTTATACAAATGGTCCACCTCTACCAGGTTCAACACCTGGTTATGGATTACCTATTCAAGGAAATGGAGGTGGAACTGGATATGGTAGTACATCACCTGGAAATGGATATTTCTCACAAATTGGCACATCACCTTTTTCAAAATCTACACAATTTACCATATCAGATGATGATCAAATGATTTCAGAACCTTTAACAGATCCTTCGAGTTCATTATTAGAGCAAATGAAAAGACAACAAAAGAGTAAGAAAAAGAAACCAAAGAAAAAAATAACTACTAAAGAACATATAATAACTCTTTGTAAGAATCATACTTTTCAAGCATTATTTTTATTGAATGCATTATATTGTGCAATTGGACAAATTTATATTTTTTCAGTTGGTTTTATAGTTAAAGCTCAATTAAATAATCAAAATTTGAATCCTTTCATTATCAATGTTTTAATCAAAATAAATAAAACAGATGAAGATTTATCATCTTCATATCAAGCTTTACAAGTTTCTATTATTTCATTCTCAAATTTTTTAGGAAGATTAGTTGCTGGTCCATTGTCTGATTTAATTCATAGACATTTAAAGTTTCAGAGAATTTGGGTTTTATTAGTAACATTAACATTACTAACTGCTGGACAATTATCATTATTCTATATGAATGATATTAATTCGTTAACTCTAACTTCATTTTTAATTGGTTCAGCTTATGGTGCAATATATGCTACTTTACCTGGAGTAATTGCTGATACATTTGGTTCTAAAAATTTTGCAACAAGTTGGGCTTTAATTGGAACTGGACCAATTCTTGTTTTTCTATTTTTAAGTAAATATTTTGGAAAAGTTTATGATTCTCGTAGTGAAATTGTTGATGATGGTGATGGAGCATTAATTAAAGTTTGTTTGAAAGGTGATTTATGTTATGACTCTGTTTTTAAATTAACTTCTGTCATTTGTTGTCTTTTGTATGTGGGTTATGCATTTGTTATTTATATTCAAAGAAAAAGATGATTTCAAAAATAAATAAAAAAAAAAAATGGGTATTATTGTGTATAATTTTATTTATTTTGCTTTATGAGTGGATAAAAGGCGTATTGGCTCTGTGGCTTTGTGGCTATTTGTCTTTAATTTTTGTGGATAAATGAAAACAAACCATATTTCTGAATAATTTATTGGATGATTGAAAGATTGTTTCCTGTTATTTTTATGCTATGATGAATGACTGTTAAACCAAATCACACATGTCTAACTTTGATATCAATTTGCAGTTTAAAGAGTCTTTTAATTTTGGTTATTCATTAAGAAGGTTTGGAACAATCCTAACAAATTTTAAATTAAAACCCATTCATTTATATATTGGATCTTCTATCGTGTTGTTCATTCAGTTTGGAAGATATTTCAAAAGAATGAAGAAAGAAAGCATTGAAAAGAAAACGTTATTAAAAAAAAGAGATAACAATGAATTATCGGAATGGGATTCTTTAAGATTAAGAGAATTATCAGGAGATACAATCAGAACTAATGATATGTATAAGTTAAAAGCATATCATCGATTGAAATCTGAATGGGTTAAGTTAGGTAAACCGATTAAGGAATTTGAACCAGAATCTAAAGATATTGAAACTTACTTACAAAAAGACAAACATTATCAAAAATACGTGGAACCTCCATCAGATTCAACCAATGTATATGATGATATGGCTGGTGCATATGACGATACAATATCAATGGATGAAATATTATTTCTTATGAAGTTTAAAAGAAAATGGATTATGAGTCATTGTAAAGGTGATGTATTAGAAGTTTCATCAGGTACTGGACGTAATATTGATTATATGAAAAGTGATAATTTAACAAGTTATACTTTCTTGGATCCATCTCCAAAAATGATGGATATTGCACAAGAAAAATTCAAAGAGAAGTATAAAGTTTCTCCAAACTTCAAAACCAATTTCACTGTTGGTAAAGCTGAAGATTTATTGATTATGAACGAAGGAACAATGAAATATGATACAATTATTGAAACTTTTGGATTATGTTCTCATGAAGATCCAGTTAAAGCATTAAAAAATATGATGAAATTACTTAAAACTGGTGGTAGAATTGTTTTATTGGAACATGGTAGAGGTACTTATCGTTTCATAAATAATATGCTTGATAAAGATTCACATGAACATAATAAGAAATGGGGTTGTAGATGGAATTTAGATATTGGTGAATTGGTTGATCAAAGTGGATTAGAAACTACCGAAGAAAGACGTTATAATTTTGGATGTACTTGGTGTATAGTTGCTAAAAAACCTGAAGACCCTACTGAAGAAGAAGAAAATAATTTGTTTGGTAAATGGATTTATAAGAAAACAACTAATTTTAACTCATCTAAAAAAGCTACTCTATAGTATTTTTTGTTTCTTAAATGCACGAATTTAATTTTATTAAATTATAATAGATATATGAACTGTACAAAAAAAACACAAAATGAAAACTATTTAGTATTTCTATTCATTTCATCCTCAATTTTATCAATTCTTATAATTCTTCCTATCAAAATATTAGATTTTTGTTCATTAGAACAAGACAATGAATATAGCCAATCTTTATTCAAATTTGATAAACCTTCCTCATTTATTTGATCAATCAATGCTCTTTTTAATCCATCTTTAAGACCTAATGATACGACATAAGAATCAGATTCAAGGATATTCAAATTGATGACAAGATTATTTAGAAAGCAAAAGAAATTATTTAGATGACCTCTAACAAATCTAGCAAAGATAACCAATCCAACCACCTGAGGATTTATAAGACTGAAACCTAAGCTTGAGTAAAACAATGGATCAGTTAAAAATGAATTCAGACTCTGCAATCCAAAAAGCCCCCAAAACATATTATAACAAGTTAATTTTACAAAATGATTCAAAGTCCAATGACTCATCTCATGTGCTAATAAAGCTAACAATTTTTTCTTTTGTTTTGAATCATTATAACTATTATTTATCAAATCCTCAGATACATAACCAATTTTAAAAAATTGCAATGGGCCTATAATTGATACATGACCATTTTTCCAGTTTTGAAATTTATTTACTATACAAATAGCATCTAATTGGAAATCCATTTGTTTGGCTAATTCATTAATTGATTTTCTTAATGAAATATCTTGAAGTATGTATTGTTTTATATTTGAGTTATGAATTGAAGGTGGGATATTATTTTTATTTTCCATTAATTTACTTGGACTAATTAGTAACGTAGTAATATTATAACTTATAATCAATAATGTTAAAAAAAAAACTATTTTCCTATTCCAAAACTTTTTCAATAATTTCAAACCTAATCCAACGATACTAGTTCCAGCCAAATTATTCAAAATAAAAGATTTTAATTGAAAAGCATACCATGATCTTAATGATTGCTTACTACCATAATGTTTTTCAATTGTATAAGACTTATATCTTAATGCCAAATCAGGAATGAAGCTTATGAAAGTGTAACCAGTTAAAAACACTAAAGATTGTGTGGTATTACCAGAACTAAGATCGAATGAGATTGTAAACCATTTTGAAACGACCTCACCAGAATAATACCATAATTTAGGTAATAAATCTAATTTCAAAATAGTAAAATCTTCAATTAATGTAATTGAATCACTAATAAAATTAAATTTGTAAACTAATTTCCAATGATTTACCAGCTTGGATGTAGCTTTAACCAAAGTTGTATCTTTGTTATCTGATATAGTTTTGAAAGCTACACCATTTGGAACCACTGGAGAATCCTGAATAGCTTTATATTGACGATATTTAAGATATGAATTAAAGGCGAAATGAGCTGTTGACAAACCCAATATTATAGCCTTGTAATTATTAAACTGTATGGGCTGTAGTTGTAACATGAAGAAATAAATTGTATTTATACAAACAAAAAAGCATCAGTATATAAAATTATGATGATAATGGAAAATTCAAACTAAATTTAAATGGTTCTGTTGTTCTGTTGTATTGGACCATAATTGGAAAGGTCATTTCCGTTAACAATACTTACCCCAGATTAGAGAAAAGTGTGGGGGTAAACGCGGGATGTTTTCTTTGTTTTCAAAAAAAAAAACACTTGATTTTCACAATCCTAAATCATATGATACAAATTATTATAATACTAAAACCACTATATGCATGACTAAATAACTATTAATAGGTAAAATATGTCAATTATCAAATTGAGTATCGGAAAACTTGTCAATAGCTATTATTCTTGTATTGTAATCAGGTGCATTGATAGAAACTTCATATAACCAATCCAAATTCAATAAAGATTCATCTGATTTAGCTGAATCATTTAAAGCATATAATAAAGATTCTTTCAATACAGCAGATTGGTCATATCGTGATAAAATCAAATCTGTTTTATGTATATCAAATCTAACAAACAAATTCCCAATGAATGAAATGAAATCAGCTTCAATTAAACTAGACCAAAAATTATAGAACATCAAAAGACCAAGGCCAATTGGTTTATCAGCAAGGAGTCCCAAGTCATGATAAAAAGAATCAGATGTTATAAATTTATTAAACATGAAGAGTTCTGATAGTTTTTTAAACACATTAAAAAGATAACTTCTTTTTGAATTACTATACTTCCAGTAGCCAATTGTTGATGCAACAAACCCAAGTAATGCATCTTCAAAATTATTATTAATATCAACTAAAGTTTCAGCAATCAAAATATCATATAATCCATTAACTTTACTTTTAGTTAAAGAAACATCATATTTTCTTTGTGGTTCTTGATCAAGTATAGCTTTAGAATATTGAACAACCATTATATCATTTAACGGAAATTGTATTCTTGAAGCTAAAGCATTAATGTTTGATCTTAACTTATCATTTTTAAAATCAAAGAAATTTTCAATTTGATCAACACGTGTAACTTCTTTAACTGGATAATAAATGTGAACAAATGTAACTGATCCAAATAAAACAAGTCCAATGGCTAGTGCTAAATAGTTACCCCATATCCAGTTAATAGATTTCATTAATATTGTTGTAACAAGACCTTTTCCAACAATTGTCATTAAAGGCTCACTAACTAAATGATAATATAGCCAAGCTGAATCTGTAATT
This sequence comes from Ambrosiozyma oregonensis (nom. inval.), assembly GCA_003706315.3. Classification (NCBI taxonomy): domain Eukaryota; kingdom Fungi; phylum Ascomycota; class Pichiomycetes; order Pichiales; family Pichiaceae; genus Ambrosiozyma; species Ambrosiozyma oregonensis (nom. inval.). The sequence goes on from PPKY03000032.1 coordinate 80,366, forward strand.
TTGTTTTGTTGCTTAAATTTATTTTCATTCAATCTTTTCATTGAAGACAAGATTAAATTTGGAATGAGTTCTAATAAACTAAAACAACCTAAAAATAACAAATTTTGAGTGACTGGACCAATTAAAAAATTAGGTAAAAATCGGCCAAAACTAGGTAATAAACTACCTGAATAATTCCATATTTTAGAATAAACATTGTATTTTAAATAAATTATATCTCTAACCATTGATTTCAGATTTGTAAGTAATTCTATTAAATGTAAATATTTGGTGTATTTCTTAGCTTTATTTATAGTTTTTTCATCTTTAATTTCAACTATTACATTTGCTGGAGTTGGTTTTGGTTTTGAAACAGATTTAAATAATCTGTATTTCAAGTAAGATTGGAATATCAAATGAGCACCTGATACACCAATTATTGCTTCTTTCCAGCCAATATGAGGTAAATCAATCATTATCTTTGCAAGTAATAGAAATTGTGTGGTATTTTTAATGGCTATTCTCTTTCATCGAAATAATTCTTGGAAAAATAAAAATATTTAAAAACTTGTGTGGGGCTTAATATTAAGTATTATTGCAATATATTATTATATCTACTATTGCAAGTGGGAAAATACCTTGATTTTAAATATTACTGATCATTGTTCCCCAATTCTTCAGTTTTTGAAAAGAATGGTAAAGATTGTACAAAGTCATAAATGTACAAATCCTGGTTCTTGATGCATTTCTCTCTTCAAAGATTACCTTATCGAAAAGTTCTATTGCAACGTATTGATAGTTTTTTTCAGAATTGTTATGCTCTGATTGTGACATTAATTGGAAAAACAATAAATAGCTTAATATTGATGATCTGAGTTTAGTATATGTAAAAGGAATAAAGTGTTTTTTGCAAATCATTTTTTTCCCTCTAATTTGAATTTATTAGTTACTCATTCATTCGTCCAAGCTCTTAAGCTGATGTATTAGTTGAATTAATCAAGATAAGTTATTCTGGCTTAAAAATAAATGCTTAAAAACATACTTCTTCCTGTATTAAATAAAAAAAAAGTAAAAAAAGAAGATAAACAAAATACAAATGTTAAAAAGAACAGAATTGCATGTCACAATTAACTATTCAGATACATATAAGCAATAAATAGCTTATGAACAGCAACAAGAAGATACCCTATTCAATAGAATTAAACACCCCACCATCAAATCAGGCATCAATTTTTGAAGTCTCAGGTAATATTTATTGTCAAATAATGATATGCTACTCAAAAAAGTCTTTCAATTGATCTATAAAGATATGAGTGAACAATCAATTAATAAAGATGATGAAAGTCTCCTGATCTTGGAATATTTCCAATATATAGTGATTTACTTGAATCCAACTGTAGAAAGATATTTGATTTATATATTGGTACAGAGATTAGCATTGTTTTTTTCAAATGTTGAATAATTCTGTTCATTGGAAATGGAAGTTAGCTCCATGGCTATTCATTACCTGAGTGGGTTTTCGGGCTATAAAAGTGATTTTTCATTTATGAAATTCAGTTAAGGTAATTTACTAACTAATTGAATTAGTGCCTCTATATATGCAATTCAAGACTATAATATTGAAAGCGTGTAATAGCTTAACAAAAAAAGGGGAAAAAGGAGCAACAAACATGTATTGTAAAAAAAAAAATACAGAGAATGTTATTTCGGGGGAATTTGATAATTTAATTATTCTACACACTCTTCTGTCAGATATTTAATAAAGAATGATTTAGCATTTTTATTAAAAGGTTTGGAGAAAACAAGGAGTTGGATTTTCGTCGAATATAATAAATAGTAAAAGTTCAATTAACACTTTTCACCGCTACGATTTTTCCCCGCCTCGGTGAGAATGATGTTGCGCCAATAGAGAAAATCCCAGAAATTTTCTGAGAGCAGTAACTGTACTTTATATCTAAGTATTACTAGGGAATCTAAATTACTACTAGCAAAGATAAATCTAAAACTATCTTATTCCACACAAACATTGAAATGATTTAACAAATTGGAATATTATTATTCATTTTCAAATTCACTAAATAAAAAAAGTCTAGTAAAATTCTAGTCATTTGTATACATGAAATATAAGGATTTATAAGTTTAAAAGGGAATATGAAGCTTAAAGTGACTGGATGAAATGGTTTCGCATCGTTTTAGCAATCAACGCGGAAATACCAGGCCAATTTCGAAAACACCTTTAAGAGGATTTCAAATAGGAAATCCAAGTTACCACCTACAAACCGGTTATTTGAAAATTTATTTCAATGGCTGCCTATCTTTTATTTTACCAATTTGAGTCTGAAAAAGTTTAATCCACTAAAAAATGTACAGTGTAAACTTAAGTTTAATGATTTGTATAGTTAGTTAGATTCATATATGTTTTGTTTCAATTCGTAATGCTAGCTAGACAAAAAAAAAAAAGAAAAATGAATTTATCTATCTATGTATCAAAGAGTCAAAAAAAAAAGTGAATAACCTTCAATCTTCTATATTCATTTAAATTACCATATTCTTCTTACCTAAATGAATTGATTGACTAGAGTCTATCATCTATAAATAAATAAATATTCGAGCTTTTTTAATCAATCACCGGTACTCTTTTATAACTGATTGATAACCAAGCGATAGAATTATCAGAATACTTGATCTGTTTTAACTGACTACCTCAATGAATCAACATTCAATAGTTAGATATGACACCAAAAGTTTCAGTAGTATTTAATGAAGTGTAATTAAGTAATCTTAATATATGGGGTTCAGAATAATGAAACTTTTTTGCAAGACTGAAATTCCATTTGTAAAATTTACCAATGTTGTTTAATGAAATTATATAAACTGAACCGATACCAACAAGTTTTTCTTATTCACCGGAATGTTTAGTGCATTTCATTGGTTCTGTTAAGTTACCTATGTTTATGAGAATCAAAAGACTCATTAGTTCTGATGTGTCATCAAATTTTTAATAAACAGATAGCTTGATTTAACCAATAATCCAGTTGTAAATAACAAAAACCCACTCATAGATCCATTGATAAACCTTGCAGTAATAGGTTTACCTAAAATCCTATCAAGTAAAAAATCTTTATTTGAAGCACCATATTGTGGTTTAATAGTAGGGTGATTAATAATTGTTGTTTCATCAGTGGTATCACCAAATGTTTGAATTAATTTCGTAGCAATAAAATGAACAATTCCATCAGGAGCATATTCAAAGAAACTGTAAGCTCCAATGAATAATATTAAATGAGCAATTGATCCAAACCAAAAAGACTGTATAGTAGGAAATAAAGCTGGAAATAAAGCACGTGTGAATACCCATAATTTGGAAAATGAATTTAATCTTAAACAAATCAATACTCTAATGGTTGAAGAAAGTTTATCAAGAAGTTCAATACCATATTTTGAATAAAGTAACTTTGTAACTTTAACTTTAAATTTAACCTTATCTGTTGTTTCTTCAATTTTTATTGTTGAGTCATCATTAGTTTCAGGTGTTGAAATTGGTTTTAGTTTTGAAATTTCTAGATACTCAGATTTCAATTTTTTGTATGATTGTGCAAGTGAATTAACAGTTGAAATCCCAATAATTACATCTTTAAAGCTCAATTTAGGAAGATGAAGAGTTAACATTATGAGATATAGTTGTAAAAGAAAATTAGTAGTTTTAAAGGATTAGTTGTTTTGTAGTGTTATTTTTAATAATCGAATTATACTCGAATTACCCAATTTATCGTTCAGAGTTCCCAAAGATTCGACAAAAATCTCATTGAGTGTGAGATGGGAGTTAACTATGGGAATCTAAATTAACACTAGTAATTTTGCGTCCTCTCATACGAATAGCCCCAGCCATCAACACCACGCACACTAGTTTAATCAACCAATAGCCAACTTATGAACACATATTTATTTAATTATTTGTTATTCAGGTTTAATGTAATTTCATTCCATTCATTCCAATTTCAACCAACAATCTACAGTACACACCAGGTATTATAAAACCTAGTCATTCCTGGTGCACGGGTTTATGTTTTTAAACCAAGCCATTGTGAGCCGCATCTCATTTTAAAGGAAGATCTTTTTCTAATAAGCCTTCTTTATTCAGTCTAATGATATGAATTTGTTACTTATTATTCCTTGGATAATAGAAATAGCTTAGTGACTATTATCTTCTAGAATAATAGCATGCTAATATATATATGTAGTTATGTTTGTTTTGATTTTGAAAACAATACCAGAAAGCAGGGGAACTATAAATATCTTGATTCAAAGTTGCAACCTCGTGGTGCAGCATTAGCATCAACATCAAGCAAACATTGATAATATTCAGGGAGCAAGGAATTAAGGAATTAAGTTTTCATTAATTCAAAACTTCAACTTTATTTTTTGTTCCGATAAATAATAATATATCTCTGGGGTACAAATAGCAATGATTTATCATTTGAGAATTGGTCACCATACCTGTTTATACCAGTCTACCTTTAGATGGCTGGCTGTCTTATTTGTAAATAACTATAAATTCAAACCTATTTCCTAAACTTTCAAGTAATTTATATTTCATTATTTTTCAATTCTTATATTATTCATACTAAAATATCAATAAAAAGTTCTTCAATAATTAATATGCAATTAACTTTATCCGTCCCTACTTTAGCCTTAATGACTAAGACTTTAGCTTTCCAACTAACTGTCAAATCTGGCAATACTAATATATCTAATAAAGGTATCTCTGCTCTTCACGAAGGTGCTGGTATTGATTATGGTTTTCTTGATTCTATATCAACTGATTATACATTAACAGGTACTACTTTAATTGAAACAGGTGATACTCTACATCAAGTTTTCAGTATTGGTAGCACTGGTTTTGCTCAGTTTTCTGTTGCCTACCCTGCTGCTTCAATTTCCTTTTCTGAAGATGGTGTTTTAGAAATTGATGGTTCTAAGCCTAACTTTTATGCTTGTAAGAATACAGGCGATCCATATAAATTTTCTACTTCTTTATATCAACTTGTTGTTGGTGATTCTAGAGGTACTGATTGTATTTCTCTTGAAGTCGTTAAATCTGGTTCTGATGATTCTTCATCTTCATTTGTTCCAAAATCAGTTATTCCAACTACTACTTATACTCAAAGTAATAGTTTAACAACTGCACCATTTTCTAATTCAACTACTACTGATGATAATGTTACCACTGAAGGTAAAACTAAAACTGATGTTGTTACTTGTACTGAAACTACATGTCTTATTTCAACTTATGAAGATGCTGCTGTTCAAATAATTAAACCAGTTGGTTTAGCTGCTATGGTTGCTGCTTTAGCTGCTATTTTAATTTAATTTTTTCCAAAATACGTTTATGTTAACTAATTTAACTTTTGTAAGTAGAATATTAAATGGTTGAGTAGTTATGTTACATGTGGCGATTATACATGTAGAACATTTTTAAGTAAAGAATAAATAAATAAATAAACTTACAGTAGTTACAAATTGAAAAACCAGAAAATAAAATTCAAGGAGTATTAAAACAAAACTCCTAATTATGTAAAAATGTAAATTGAAATAAAGTTTCTTATTTTATTTATGAGTTTTCAACAACATAACTAAACCAAGATTAAGCATCATAATCCCAAGTGCTATATAAAAGACAAATTTTGGACTAAATTCTAATGTTGCTTGATAAACACTTAAGAAAAACACAGGAGCAATTAAACCAATAGCATTAGTGAATAATATTAAACATCCAAAAAATTCACCATTTTTTTCAGGATTTTTATTATATTTTAAAATTGCTGCATTAAATGTTGGACCAGCTAATGCACCAAATGATGAAAATACAGAATATAATATAAACCAACCAGTTGAATTAGCTAATATTATATCACCTAGTCCAATAATCTGAGATATTAAACAAATGAAAATAAGAATAATATCAATTTTATCAATATGTTTTAAGTCTTTAACATATCTTTTATTTAAGAAATCAGTTAATTTTGGATTAACTAATAATAAAACAACTGTACTCATTAACATACTAACTGTAATTAGTTGTCCCATTGCTTGATTTGTCCAATGGAATTTAAAAACTGCAAATAACATAAGTACAGATCCCAAACCCATGGAATCAATACTAATTAAAAGACTTATAGCAATTAAAATTAAAACATTGTTTCTAGTAGTTAAATTCAATTTCCCATTTGAATCCTTTTCAGTAGTCCATAATAATTTCATTGATGATATCAATTCTTTGAAATATTGTTTTCCTAATAAATTACCTAGCTTTGTCATTTTATTCTCATTAATGATAGTTACTTGAGATAAGAATTTTTCTTCCTCTCTATCTCTTTTAGATTTTAACATCAGTTCATTGGATCTGGATTCAGGGAAAATTAGCCAAGTCATTAAGACACATAGTGAAGTTAAGCAACAAGCAATGGCTAATAGTTGAGGAGAGTCTAATATTCCACCTAATAAACTACTCAGAAAGGGACCACATCCAATACCAATATACAAAGATGCAATTGCGATACCTATATTTTTATTCACTTCATCAGGTTCACTAACATCAACAACATAAGTATTACCTAATGTAACAACCATAACAGTTGAACCTCCAATACTTTCAATAGTTGAAGCTAAAACAAATAGAACTGGATGAAAATTTGAAATATTTGGATTAATAACTAAAAAATTGCAAATATTACCTAATGCAATCATTAAAAGAGTGAATAACAATGCTGGTTTACGGCCATGAATATCACTCAATTTACCAATCTTACTTGAAACTAATAACTTTATTATTCCTGGAAGTACAGTAGTCCATTTTTGTAACGTAACAGTTAAACTTTGAACAGTCGGAGAATCACAAGATATTTGATCATTATTTGAATCTTCATTTTGAAAAGGTGATGAATTGTCGGAATTTGATATCTGATCATTTTCAGATCTTACATGACTGCATGATCCAGAAACAAGTAGTTGAATAGAAGAAGTCATACCAAATGAAGCTGAAAATGTAACACAATAAATTAAAAAACAAATCATTAACACAGATGGTCTTTTATACCATGGTAAGAGTTTAAATTTTGATCTAGCTTGGTATAACAGATCTGTCTTATCATCATTTTCAATATCTGTATTATCAATATTTTCATTAGTTTCGTTATTATTATTTCCTGTTTCTTTATGTTTCTTATCTTGTAAATCAAATGATTCCATATTAAATTGTTGTCCTGCTTCTGATACCTCATCAGGTAACTCAGAAGTAGGAAGTGAAGTAAAAGCACCAGAAGATGAATTCATATTAATATAATGTTGATAATCTAAGCAACTTCTAAATTGATTATTGACCTTTTTAGTAATTTCCATATAGACTCAACATGCCAATGGAAGATAATGACGAATGATACTTTTCAGTAAAGTTAGTTATAATGGTTTTATAGATAGACCTTATATTGAAAAACTACTTTTGAAAATTTAACACAGCCTTACTTCTAGCTTGCTGAGCCTCCACAAGCCTTTTCCGCCTCATCGGAATTTCCCAGTGTCGGAGTTTGTATTAAACAATATGTTGATTGTATAGGAATCGATATTACTACTATAAATTCAGTTAATATTTATCTACTTATAGAAGCCAGTTCTGAAATTTATTTAAATAAGTGTATAAGTCTATTTTCGTTATTTACCAACCTCTAAATGGAATCCAAACATCAACAACTTTACCTTCATCTGAAAAATCATCAACAATAAAATACCATGAATTACAGGCAGCAGCAATACAAGCATGTTGAGGAATAACTCCAATGTTTTCACCAACTTCAATGAATTCAGCATCTTTATTATCACTAATTAAAACACCATGTTCTTGAGAAATTCTACCAACAAACCAATCATCATATAAATCAACTTTACCAAAACCTTTTATTGCAGATTGTTCTTTAGTTAAACTTAGAACACCAGAATTAATAAGCATTTCATGTCTTAATGGATAACTAGATATAACTTGAGATAAAACTCTAACAGAGATGTTATCTTTAGTAATACACTTTGTTGATAATTGTTGTAAATCACAGCAACAATAATTACCACCATGACTTTCTAATTTACCAATTAAACCTAATTTATTTAGGAATGAATCTCCATTGTTATTCAAAATTTTAACCGAATGAATGGTTGGTGTAGCACCAACAGATAAAGTCAATTTAGAGACATCGAGTTTAGGATTCAATTCTTTTGCTAACTTACAACCTTCATTAACATTTTTGATTTCATTTGAAAAGCTATCATTAGCTTCATTAATATCTTTAGAACTATATGAACCACCGTGATGAGCATAGAATCCAAAAAGTTCAATAAATTTCAAAGCATCTGTATCATTAAACAAAAACTTTAAAAAATCAATCAATAAAGGATCATTCAATTGGAAACCTGCTCTATGATCACCCATATCAATTTTAATAAAAATAGACCAAGGTTTGATATTTCCTTTTTGTTGTTTGGAATAATCAATTAAAAATTTCAATTGACGAATATCATCAATCATCAATCTAATATCAACTTTTTGATTCAAGTCATATAATTGAGAAATTAATGATCTTGATGGGGGTAAACTGTATAAAATATCATTAATTAAACCTTGATCAATTAATTCATTCAATCCATAAATCTCAGCCAAAGTACTAACAACAATTTTTTTCGTCTTACCATTAAGTAATTGTAATCTAACACCTTCTTCAGTCTTGTGTGTTTTAACATGAGGTCTAAAATCACATCCTAAAGTGTTTGTGATTGTTTCGTACATTAATTCACAATTCTTAGTAAATATGTTCTTATTGATTAAGTAACTTGGGGTTGGTAGATCTTGAATTTTTGTGCCTTTATATATATCCAAAATAGCATCTTTATCTGGAAGTGGTGTTAAATCAAATCTTTGTGACATTTCTTGAGTGATTCTGTTTAAATTGAGTAGAAGAATTGGTTATTTTCTATCTTCCATCTTCCATTAGACTTGATTTAAGTCCAGAACTTTGAGCTTTTTTTTTTTTATTTTATTTATGGCGCTAAATAGACACGACAATTTACGTAAAATTTCCTTGTTTTTCTAACTTATTTCTATCTAAACGGTAATAACTACAACTGATTCAATAATAATGACCAGTATAGATGGCTCATCGATATCCACGAAATATAATGAAGACCAGTTGTCTGCATTGAACACAAAATCCGATTTAATTACACAGATACCCACGATAGATTCTGAAGTTAGACAAGCTCTACAAATTTTAAAAGAACCCCAAACATATTTTGGTGAAGATAGAGCAGACAGAAGAGATAGATTAATTCAACTAGTAACTAAAAATGAAGATATTAAACAAAAGTTTAGTTTGTTTATCAATGGAAATGGAGAATTTAATACAAATGATCAAAATCAAAATGAATCAGATGATGAATATTTTGATGAAGAATTTTATACACCAGGAGATGAAGATTTATATAATGCTAGAATTCAAATAGCTGATTATTCGTTACATAAAGCTAAAATAAGATTGAAAAATCAAAGAAATTTATATGATGAAGATTTTACTAATATTTTACAGGATCGAAGAGATTTTAATTCAAAATTAAATAAGTTTGAATTACAAGGTTCACAACTTGTTTCTAATAGATTAACTTCAATGGTTCGAATAAATCCATTAGATTCTTCTATTGTTGCATGTGGATCATGGGATGGTAAAACTTATATTATGGATGAAAATTTCAATAATTATAAAATATTAAAAGGCCATGAAGAGAAAATTGGTGGTATTGATTGGAGTACTTTAAATCAATCATTGATTGCAACAAGTGGTAGTGAAGGTCTAATTAATTTATATGATTTATCTACAACAGGAGAAGATAAATATGTTAGTCCAAGTGGAGTTTTAAAAGGACATCAAAATAGAGTAACTAGAATCAATTTTCATCCAAATGGTGAATATTTATCTAGTGCATCATTTGATTTAACTTGGAGATTTTGGAATCTTGAAAAACAAAAGGAATTATATTATCAAGAAGGTCATTCAAAAGAGGTGTTTTCTTTAGATACACATCCAGATGGATCATTAATTGCTAGTGGTGGATTAGATGGTATTGCAAAAATTTGGGATTTAAGAACGGGTAAGAATATTGCAAATTTTAATAAAAATGGACATGTTAAAGGGATTCATGCTATTAAGTGGAGATTAAATGGTTATGAATTATTAACTGGTGGTGGTGATTCTAATTTGAAATTATGGGATTTAAGGTATTCTGAATCTTGTAAAAATGATATAATGGCTCATTCTAATATTATAAGTGATATAAGAGTTGGATCGAATGATAAATTTATGATTACTTGTTCTTACGATGGATATTTAAATATCATTGATTGTGATTCTTGGAACATTGTTAAGAAATTCAAAAATAATGAAAGACTTATGAGTTGTGATGTTAGTTCAGATCTTGAGAAAATTGTTTCTGGTGGTTGGGATAGATCTGTTAAGTTGTACACTAAATAATTCAATATAATTTAATATAATTTTAATATACAAAATCTACAAAAATTAATTATAAAGTGAATATTGGCATTTCATTCTTATATCCATCCATTACTATAAAGTTATTGATTGGGATTTCTCTTTTACCTAACATATTTATAACATCTTGAGATAAAGCACCACCAATAATGGCACTAACAGGTTGAAATTCACAATATGCTTGTTTTGATAATTCTGAAATTATTTTATCATTATTATTAATTAAATTAATAGGTAAATTCAAATCGTTAGATCTTTCAATAGCTTTTGATTTTAATTCATCAGTTTTTATTGATATTTGTTCAATTGGTTGATTCAATAAATCTTCATATTCAAATAAGGCCAGTATTATAGGTAATATAGGAGTAATTTTCTTTAATTTTTTAGGAGTTGGATAGAATTCTTTTAATTTATCACTGTTGAAAATATCTTTAAATGGTTTATAAGTGTTTTTCAAAATAGAGTTATATATAGTATTATCATTCTCAATAGATTCTGTAGTTGTTATTATTTCAGAAACAGAATTGATACAACCTAATTTTTTAGGAGTTTCAGATTTAATTGTAGATTGATGTTCGATTAAATCAACAAAGATATAACCATATAAACCATGAGATCCACTCAAGTATAATGGAATATTCAAAGATCTAGTAATTGCATTTAATTTAATGGATTGAGATTTTGAGAGACCTGTAGCAATAATAAGATTAAACTTATTAAAGAAGTCTATATTTTTAGATTCCCATGAATCAACACTATATTCAAATTTAACTCTATTGTTCAACTCTTGGATTCTAGCACTGGCAGCCACAAGTTTTTCACTTCCAACTTGACTTTGATCAATGAAAAAGTTGGCATTTAAATCTTGTTCTTGTACCACACTATCATCCATTAAAAAGAAAGATCCAATCCCTCCTAGCATCAAGTTTTTAGCTATTTCAACACCGATTGATGTTAAATTGATCAACAAAACTTTAGAGTTTCTCATTCTAGTTTGAGCTTCCATTCCCCAAAGTCTAATCTGTCTATCATATAACTTAATTTCATCTGCTGTAAGTGAATTATCAGTCATTTTCTATTATAATTGTATATCAAAGTTGTAAACTTGGAAGAAACAAAGGAATTAAAAAACATAAAAATGGAGTGTTTTTTTTGGAATTTTTGAATTTGTTTTCGCTGTGAAAATGAAAAACAATTATATAACAATAAAAATGAACTGTTCTTTCCTTTTCCTTTAAATTAAAAACAAATATAAAACAATAAAAATTATGGATTTAACAAGGATATTAGATGCTAAACCAGAACCAACGATTGTGGATGAGGATCATTTCAAAGTGGAAGCCACCTATAGAACATCCGGTGACTTTAAAATCCCAACTCCACTGAGTGATTTCCAGAAAGAGTTAATTGATCAAATAGTTTCACTGCATTATTCAGATATATTAAAATTTTTTGAAAGAGTTGATGATAATAAAGAAACAGAATTGAAAGATAGAACCATTATTGAATCATTGGATACGTTGTTGTTGAATACTCAATTGGTTTGTTCTCATCCTTATTTGTTGATCAAACATTATTTTCCAAAGAGTTTAACTGGAAGAGATTTACCTAAGAGATTATCAGATACTAGTGGGAAATTTTCTATTTTAAGTGATATTATCAATAGAATGGATAAATTGTATAATCCTAGAGATAAACAAGATATTGAAAGAATGAATAATCCAGATATTAACATTGGGATTATTTCAAGATCTGGGAAATGTCATGATTTGATTGATGCTTTATGTATTGGACAAAAATGTAATTTGAAAAGATATTCAGGAACAAAATTAAGAGATAATAGTGGGAATTTAAAAAAATCAATTAAACCTAAAGTTAATGTTCATTTATTACCTTCAAATGATGATGATTTAAATGAAGATGTAAAGACTCTTGATTCTTCTACATTTAATAGTATTAAATTTAAATTTTTAATATCATTTGATATTACATTTGATTTAAATTCTTTATTTTGGCAGAATTTCAAAGATCAAGATACTAAAATTGTGAGATTAGTTCCAATTAATTCAATTGAACATATTGCTTTATATTATAGAGATTTAGTTAATACAAGAAATTATAATGATTATTTGAAACCAGTTACTGCAGCTTTAGTTGTTATGAGAGATAAAGTTGGTCAATTACCATCTGAATTAAGACCAATTTATCATAGAAAATTAGAATTTTTAGATAAATGGTTATTAAATCAAAGTGAAACAAATTGGCCATTACCTGATTTACCTTCAATATCGAATTTTACTTCAAGGGATGTTGAAAAATCATTATTAACTGAAGTTAAATTTAATTTTGATAATGAAGATTTTTTAAAAGAAGAAGGATCTCCACCAACATCACAAAATTCTATAATACCACCTAATGTTAAAGAAGAGGATGAAATCAATTTAAATTTTAATTTTGGTGGCCGAACACAAATGACTGGTCATATAATTCAACCCAGATTTGCTAATAAAAATCATAAAAAATTAGATTATTATGATTCTAAAAGATTAAATAAAATGTATTTAACTAATCCATTAAATAAAAGTTATGAAAATTTAACTGGTATTTCAAAAGAAATACAACCAAACGAAATTTTAACTCATACTTTAATGTATCATTTCAATTTAAAAATGAGAGAATTAATTAAATTGAGTAAGGAATTTAAAACATATGATGAATTTAATGTAATTAGAATTAATAATTATTCAATTGTTTTAGAAACTTATGATAAAATTTATAGTGAATTGAAAGAAAATGAAAATAAAATTGAAAGTTTGAATAATGAAGTTATTAAATTAAATAATGAGTTAGATGAAAAAAAGGGTAAAATAAATATATATAAAGAAGAAATTGAAAATTATAAAATTAATAAAGATAACATAATAATAAATAAAGATTGTGAAAAAAATGAGCTTTTAGAAGAAATTGAAAAATTAAATAAGAAAATAGATTCAATGAATAATGAAGAAAGATATATGAAAACAGAAATTGAAAGAGCTGAAAAATCTATAAATGATTCTGAAAATGAAATTTCCAAGAAAAATATTGAAATTGAACAGTTAAGTTCAAAAGTTGAAAATTTGAAAATTGAATCAATTGAGAATGAAAATGATAAATTACAACTTGAACAATTAAATAAATTTAAGAATGAGTTAAATGAATCAAAAAGCAAAAATCTGTTATTGGTTGAACAAATGGAAGCAACTTTGAAAAAGTTAAGTAGCACTACTGGTGGTTCATCAAGATCAAGATATGTTAATTATTCAAGAAATGGATTGCTGTCCAAAAGAAAGTAAAGAGGTTATTTATGGTAGTTGAATCTAATGTGTTTTATTTTATTTATTTTTTTTTTTTATTCTATTCTCTTATGTATTTATTTCATCAAATGTACTTTTATATTTCAACGATACTTATGTCATCTAACAGTTTCAACATCTACTAACAAACCGAAAATGTTTACTTCTGAAATAAAATATGTTTTATTATAAAATATAAGCTAATTTGTTTCTTTCTCTTCATTAGAGCTACTTAAACCAAGTTTAACTTCATTACCTTGACTAACAATAGCATCAATAACTTGACTTTCATCGTTTTCATCAATCAGTTGACTTTGATCAAGATTTGTCTTTGGTCCTTTGAAAAACTTATGAGCATAAACTAAATACCAACCAACAGCTAAAAGCATTGCACCATAATAAACTAAAACAGTCCAATTCATTAAATCTGGAGTATTATCAGCACCCTTATATTGTGGAAAATTTAAAATTGGAATCATTAATAAAACAAATGAAACAGCAGTTATACCTGAAATCATTGAAAATTTACCTAAATTCCAAGGACCAGGAACAAATTTTTTTCTAGCATAAGTAATTCTTAATAAAGTTGGAATTGTGAATGAAATGAAAGCACCAATTGCGCCTAAAGAGAAAATAGCATCAATTGCAACACCACCAAACATTAATAATAATAATAATTCACCTAAAAACCAATTAGCCCAAACAGCATTAACTGGAGTTTTAGTAATTGTATTAACATGACACCAATATTTAGAAAATGGGAAACAACCATCTCTTGAATAAGAAAATAAAACTCTTGAAGCAGCAATCATACATGAAAAAGCCATTGCAAAAGCAGTTATAATTGCCATTGATGATAAAGCTAAAGTTTTAGGTCTGTCTAAAATTTGATTTAAATATGAAACATAAGGCTGTCCTAATTCATCATTAACAACAGCATCCAAATCTAAAATTGTATAAGCCATAGCTAATTGGAAAACAAAAGCAATTATGCCACCAACGACAGCAGTTAATACAATTGCATTTGGAATAGCAGTTTGAGCATTTGCACATTCTTCAGCTAAATGGAAAGGAGAATCATAACCAGCCATAGTCCAAATAACAGCCATAAAAGTCATTAATATGGAAATTCCATCTGGCCATTCAGTATAATTTGTAATCTTCCAAGCATTTGAATTATTGTTGAATTTTGGATAACCTAAATTTTCTCTTTCATTACAAGCTAAGACAATTATCCATGTTATAAAAATAAAGATCATATTTAGTATTGCTGAAGCTGTATTAATCCAAGCAATCCATTTAGTGGGAGCAGAAGCAATAATAGCACAACCAAAAGTGAGTCCACTTGTTAATAAGAAGCAATGCCAATCTTGATAGACATAATTTTCATCAACTAGTTGTTTTAAAGCTAAAATCATAGCAGAACATCCATAAGCAACAGAAGGAGCACCAGTAACTTGAACAAAATAGTTGGACCAGCCAACAGTCCATGATAAAATTGCTTTATATTTTGGAGGAGAAAGTTGAGCAGTTGAATAATAAAGACCACCAGAAGTTGGGAAAGCTGAAGAAACTTCAGCCATTGAAAGTGCAACAGCTATAACACCAATCATGCCAACTAAAAAACCCCAAGTAATACCAGCATTACCGGCATAACAAATTGAATACCAAAGTGTTGAAGCAATTGATGGTAATAAACCTAAAACAGAAAATGAAACACCAAAAGTTGTAAATAAATTGAATTCTCTTTTGAATTCATTTTTGTAACCTAAAGCCATAATAACAGCTTCATCATGATCTATTTCATGATCAACAATAATTTTTTTTGATCCTATACTTGAAATAACTTTAACATCATTAGCTGATATAATAGATACAACAGAACCTACAGGATAAACCTGAGCTGATGAAGTTTGACCAGTCATTATCTAATAGGTAAATTCTATACTCTTTTAGAGGGATATAAGATATTGAAAAACAAAATTGTATTTGATTCAAGCAAAATTTTGATTAAATCCTTTTGATAAAGGTTGAAATTCTTCAAGTTAAGCAGCAGGGGTGTTATAATTCGGATCCGGAGATTTGTGGACCATATTTGAAGACAAATACACAGTTTGTCCGGGTATTTGGTTGCTGGGATATTCGGATCTCTTATCTGAAAAGCGGAAAACGACTTCCGTTCACTAAGAAAGTAGTTAGATGTTTGTTACAAAAAAGTTTATGATTGGGAAATAAGGACCTAAGATAGTGATGATAGTTACGATAGTAGTAATAGTAAGAGTAGTAAAATATATCAAATATATGAAATATAACATATAAAATAAAAACTATTTATTAACTGGTTCATTGGGAGAGTTTAAATTATTTGAAATTGAATTTGAAATTGAATTTGGAGTTGATTCCTTTTCTAAAAATTCAGTCCATAAAGAAACAAAAGAAGTTGAATGATTACGTTGATCATTCAAATGTGGAACATTTAAAATACTTCTTGCTTTTGAAGTATTTGCAGATAATAAACCAGCATGTCTTTTTTTTTCATCATCCCAATTTAAGAAATTTGATATTAAAGATAAAACTTCAAATTTTTTTGTATCAGCTCTTGGTATTTGTAGAAAAGAAATAAGTAAATTTGAAATTAATTCTCTATCGACGGTTTCAGAAGAAGAATCTTTTTTAATTAATTTCATTGCTTTAGTTAAATGTTCATTTAAAACAATATTTTCATGTCTTAATTTACCTATTAAAATTTGTTTTTGTTTTAAATCAGATTCTAAAATTGGTAATTTATTTAATTTCATTGAATTATCATCAATTTTATTATTTAAATCATTAATTTTTGATTGTAAATTAACAATTTCACTAACTTTATTTTCAATTTGTAAATTTAAATCATATTTTTCAGATTCAAATTCTTTATGTAGTTGATTAATTTTAATATTTAAATTATTAATATCATTTGTTAATTCATTTAATTTTAATTTATAATCATCATTTTCAAGAGTTAAATTACCTAATTTTAAATTTAAATCATTTAATTCATGAGTCATATTTAATTTTAATTTTTGTTCTTCATTAGCCATTATAACATATTCTTCTCTTTCATTTTTTAGATTTTTCAATTCAATTGATAATTTTTTATTTATTGATTCATAATGTTTTAAATCATCTGATAAATCATTTTCTTTCAATTGACTAGCATTTTTTAAATTCTGATTTTCTTTCATTAATTTATCACATTCTGTATTTAAATTGTTAATTTCAATAGTTAAAGTATCGATTTGATTATCTTTAATTGTAGACTCTTGTTTTACTATATCTAATTCATTTTCTGATTCTTTCATTTTCTGGAAAACTGTCTTCATTGAAGATAATCTATTTAATAGAGTTTGATAATTGGATTGATATTTTTCACTTTCTTGTGATTTTAACTTCAATTCATGTTTTAATTTAGCAATTTCTTCATCTTTAGCGGTATTGGAGTGAATTGTATCAGATTGTATTGATTGGAGTTCGTTATTTGGAGTATTTGGAGTATTAGGAGTAATAGTATTTGAAGTATTTGAAGTATTTATGGTATTTTCCTGATCCTGATCCTGATCTTCCACTAGATCTTCCACTTCTACTTCCACTATTCCACTAGGTTCTTGCTTCTGGTGTTTTTTCTGACTCTTTTTTTTCGCCATTCTATTGTTTGTAGGAAGTAGGAAATAAATAGGAAATAAATAGGAAATAAATAGGAAATAAATAGGAAATAAATAAATAAATAAGTGAAACGACCAATTTTCAATAAAAAAAACAAAGCGCTGTTTTCTTTTTTCCATTTGCCATTTTTTTTGTATTAAAAACCCACTTTTTCCCACTTTTGTCTATTTTATTGATCTAATTCTAATAAATAATGAATGTTTTAAAGAATCCATACACTATCCTATCAATTGGATTCATATTTAGATTTTTAATACCCACATTAGTTCCTAATATCTCCAAATTGCTCGATCAAAACGTCCTATTTTCAACACCAGTTAACTCATATAGATCATTACAAGAAGGTTTATTCTTAACAACTAATAATTTAAATCCATATAAAGAAGGAGAAATCTTACATCAAACTCCATTAGTTCTATTATACTTTATTTTAATCAATAATAATGAAATTATCATCAATTTAACATTTGCTTTGATTGATACATTAATTGGATTGAATTTAATTAAAATAAATAAGAAATATAATAAAGATAATGATAAACCATTTTCAAGTTTAATTGTTTCATTGTTTTATGTATTCAATCCATTATCAATATTATCAACATTGGCTAAAAGTACAAATCAAATATCTAATTTAGTTATTGTTTCGATGATCAATAGTTTATTAATTGGGAATTATTCATTAAGTTTAGTATTATTAAGTTTAGGTGGTTATTTAGATTATACCAATTGGTATTTAATGTTACCAGTTTTCATATATATTTGTATAAAATCTGATAATGGATTGACAAACCAAAATATTAATTATTTTAAAATTATTTCAAAATGTTTATTATTTTGTCTATTAGTTATATCATTGTTGTTTTTTACAAGTTATAAACTATCATCAAATTCATTTCATTTTTTAAAATTAAATTATGAATCAATAATTAAATTTAAAAAAATAACACCAAATTTAGGAATTTGGTGGTATTTTTTCACTGAAATCTTTGAATTTTTTAGTGAATTTTATTTAATGATTTTTAACTTATATTCAATTATTTTCATTATTCCATTAACAATTAAATTCAAAAATGATTTAATATTTAGTATTTGGATTATAATTGGTTTTACAATTTTTACAAAACAATATCCAATTATTTCAGATTTAAATTTATTTTATTCAACTTTAATTATATTTAAAAAATATTTCTTAAAATTAAAATTTAATCCATTAATTTCATATTTATCTTTACTTATTATATTATTATTATTACCAATTTTTTATAGAGTTTGGATGATTTCAAATTCAGGTAATGCTAATTTTTTCTATGCAATTGGTTTAGTTTTAAGTATAATTGAAACAATTATATTAAGTGATTTTATTTGGTCAAAGATTCAAATTGATTGGTATTCAGAGAATAATGTTGATATTAATGAAAACATGAAGTTAACACAAATATAGATTTATATATAGTGTATAAGGTATATATATATATATATATATATATAAAAATAAGCATCAGTTAAACTTACTAAAATCTAAAATATTTCTTGAATTTTAAAGCACACCCAATAGGAATAGAAAATACAGGATCCAACAACTCCAAGCCATCTAATTTTTCACCAATAAAACCAAAAGCTAATCCATATTTTTTTACTAATTCATCATCTAGTTTATGAAAACTCTCACAAACACTTAAACCACATAAAACATAATTTGTATGATAATAATCTGGATGTTTACCAGGTTTATCTCTTAATCCACCAATTCTTGAATCCTGACAACAACAAAGTATATAATTCTCTAAAGCTTCTCTATTAATCAACTCTTTAAAACCAGTTATACATTCTAATAAAGGAGATAGCGTGCCTACCCAATTAGAATAACATCCATCAACTAATTTATTAGTACGACCAGATAATCCTCCTTCTAAACTATACTGTCTTTTAACCATCCAATCAATCAACAACTCAAGATCAATTGCATCACGTACTTGTTCAATGGAATCAGCTAACAATAAAATTGAATTCAATCCACAATAGGCATAACCACCATGAGATTCAGAAAATGAATCCCCACCAAATCCACCTTCATAACCTTGACAAGAGATTAACCAATCAAGAGTATTTTCAGTTAATTTTGGATCATTAATATTAAACAATTTAATAATTGTTAAAGCACAATAAACAGCTCTAACATCATGTTCACCATTTGAATGCATAATATACGAACCATTTAATTGTTTCATTTTTAATAACCAATTATGTAATTTTGTCACGTTTAATCTTTCTTTAATAATATTTGAATTTGAATCATCAATTAAAATACATAATGAAAGTAATGAAGCATAAGTAGATGCTAAATGAGGTAATTGGTAATTATTATCAGAACCAGAAAATCCACCAATTTCATCGTCTTCATACCAAAAACTAAACAATTTATCAATAATTTGATTTTTATAATCAGTATCAATACTATCAACACCTTCAAGTAAGCATTTGGAATTTAATAACCAATATATCATCCATGAATGAGAAGAATCTAACGCAGTGAATTGACTAGGTAATTTATGGTTTAAAGATGCGTTTATAAATTTTAGGTGTTTAACTGTGAATAATGATGGAATATTATGTGAACCTTGTTCTAAACATTCTTCATAAATGGATGTAATTGTTTGTTCAACTTCAAGTTGTTCTATAATGGTTGATGTTTCTTGTTGTTCTGTTAATGATATTTGTGATTTACCTGAATCTAACATATTAAGTATTGAATCGAATTTATCTTTTCTTATTGAATTAGTTTCAAGATTGGTGATGTTCATTAAAAAACGAAGTTTATCCAATTGATTTGTAGTATTCATATTTACTTTAACTTTAACTTTAATTTATACTGAATTAAAAGCATTGAAATGGCCAAAAACAGTAATTTGGAACAATTTTGAACAATTTTGAACAATTTGAAACAATTTGACAAAACACAGCCTTATTGCTTAACTATTTACTATTTACTATTAGATACTATTATATACTATTATATACTATTTATACCAACACAAGATCCTATAACAAGCTTAAAATCAATTTCACAGTCTGATTCTACATAAACAGTGTAAACACCTTTGGAATAAACAGAACCACCAATATAGGCACCAAATAAAGATTTAATATCAATATTTTCTTCAATTATTTGATCTCCTTTAATCAATCGAACTAATTTTGGATTCTTTCCATCATTACTAGAAATATGAATCATTAATTTCGAATCTCTAGTTATTTCAAATAAATATTTATTAGTAGTTAATTGAATAACTGATTCAAATAAATTGAATGAACTTGAATCAATTTTAGAAACTTTAAATTCAACTTCACTATTGAAAATTAATTTGAATTCATCAAATTCATCACTACAATAAGTTGAAACAACAATTAAATATTTTTTCTCACTATCTAAAGATAATTTTAAAAATTGATAACCTTCATCATAATTTGATTCATATCCTAATAATCTAGTAAATAAATTTGTTAAAAATTTAAACTTATTATTTGTATTATCAAATATACTTATATTTAATTTAACTTTTTCATTACTTATCAATCCAATAATGAAATTTGATGTTTTATTATTATCGTTACTAGAAAATTCAATTTCATATTGTGGATTTTCATTATATTTAGAATTTAACCAATTCCCACCAGTTTGCATTGGTGTCCAATAATCAGTCAATTCTTTAAAATAAGGATATTGATTAATAGATTTAGTAATTTCATCAATTTCTATATCTGAATATACATGTAATGAATAAAAATTTGTAGTTGATGTTTCAGTATTAGTACCAGTATTGGTGATTTTAAAAATGCCAGTTATATCATCAATTGAATTTAATTTAGATAATAGAAATCTTGAATTGTTATTAGTTAAACTTATTAATTTATCTTTTTCTTGCCAAATTTTGAATTTAGATTTAAACCAAGTTAATTCAATTCTAACTGATTTATTATTAATATGATTTTCTAATAATATCCAAATTCTCTTTCCTTGTGATTTTAATATATTCTTTAACTTTATAGTTAATTGTAAATAATCAAATGTACAAATTTCATTTTCATTAACTTTATGAAAAAAATTATAAACTTGATAATATTTGAATTTTTTAGGATTCCAATTAATATATAAAACATTAAATTTAAATAATTCATTAAACATTATAATAGCATCACGTTTATTTAACCATGGATTTTTCAAAATAAAACCATCTTTTTCAATTGTAAAATCAATAATTGAATAATCATGATTTGGAATTAATCCAAAAGTATTAATTTCATCATTTGTTAAATCTCCAGTACCTAATCCTAATAATATATCACCATTTTCAAAATTTTTAATCAATTCTTTAAAATCAAATATTGAATTCATATCAAATAAATTATAATAATCAGGTATAAATCCAGTTAAAAGAAATAAATCATTTGCAAAATTTGATCCTTGAAATGTCGAATTAAATAAATAATAATCATCATTGAAACCAAGTAATTTGATATATGCTTTTTCAATTAAATAAGGCCATTTAATATTATTATTATTATCTTTTAACACTATAGGTTTATTACCATTTTCATTGGATGGTAATTTGGATGTTATTTCTATCATTCTTATCGTTCCATTAATATTAAATAAAACAATGAATTTAGTGAATGAAGAATTTGATTTTATTATAGATTTTAAAATAGATTGATGATATTTTGAAGAAACAATAGAAAGTATTGATGAAATTAAAGAACAATTAACTAATGAATCTTGATATAAATTAATTAAATTTTTATTATCATTTAAATCAACTTTGGGTAAATTATCATCATCATCATCATCATCATCATCATCATCTGATAAAAACACACCAATTTGATTATTATAGGGATAAAAAAATTGATTATTGATATTTGAACATAACCATAAAAGTGTATCACTAGTATTCTTAAACCATTTTTTATTTGTTTTTAAAGTTTCATATAATGTAATTATAAATTCAACAAAATGTTTAAATTTAGATTTATTAGTAATTGATGATAAAAATGAATTTGACATCATTATATTTAATTGTTTCAAACATAATTTCAAATCATTTAATTCCACATGTTTATTAATAGCAAGAGAATAAATAGAATTATTAAGAGTGTTTTGAATAGTAACCAAAGATTCCATTAACACAATTAAAACAATTATACAAAACTATACAAGGTTTTTACCAAAAAAAACAGAAACAGCTTCTCCAAACGAAATTTTGGAGAGTTTTTGTGTCTGTTTTTTCTGAAGAAAAAGATTCGACCCGTCTTTAAGTCGACCCGCGTCGATTTGTACAGGAGCATCGATCGGCGCGTCGGTAAGGTCGGCCAGGTCGGCCAAAGAGCATCCCACGTCCAGCGAGAGTGGGATGTCGTGGCCCAGCAGAGTTTCCAGACGAATTTTCGAATAAGGCTCAACTGTTAGAGACTGATTGGACTCTCTCAGGGCTCTGATTGCTGAAGAAGGTGTACTGTATGTTATCTTACACCAGTTATCACCCATAAAGATGGGCACTATTGTGTTAATGGTGGTATTGGTGTTAGTGTTGTACTGTGTGAATTCTTCAAGAATAGTGCCATACTTGCTAAATTGAGAAAGCATTTCTCCAAAATTATCAAATCCAGTAATTAGTACAGCAGAAGGTAAAATTTTAGGTTTATTAGAATTAATAGAATCATCTTTTTTAATTAATTTATTATCATCTGTTATATTAAAATTCTTATTAAATATATTCTTATAATCATTAGGTTTTAATTGAAAATTTGAATTTGAAAACTTATTAATTATATTTGAATCATCTTGATTATTCTTCATTAATTCAAAGTCAAACATTGATTTACTTGGAGGTTTAAACAATAAATCATAATCCAATTCACCATCTTCCTCTTCTTCTTCTTCTTCATATGATATTGGAACTGTACTTAAATTGTTGGAAGAAGGAGGATTTGTAGAGATAGATGATATATCTAAAAGTTCATCTGAATCTGAATTAATTTTTTTAGTTGATCGTTTAACTAATTTTAGTGGCAAACTTCTTTTTCTAAGTAAATTATCTGGGAAATTACTTTTTTCATGTTCTGTTAAAGAATATTTTGAAAGATCTGTCATTAGTTAATGTTGTTGTTTAATGTGGTTTTTTTTTGTTCTAAAATGTAAAATAGGTAAACAAACAACCAATTCAAATTCAAATTATCTTGTTATAGAGAAAAAGAGAAAAAGAGAAAAAGAGTTAAGAAAATTAGTCGGTGCACGGTTGTGTCTCAGGGGTCGGTTCTTGAACTTGTTTGCCAGTGTTATGACTTCATACAAGCGAGGATTAATGTATGGGAATTGGAGTTTCAACTAACAAGAATATCATTGTACTGTTCTGGTTTGTTCAAAGAAAACGATAGTTAGTACTTCTAGTTTTATTTGTATAATCAACTCTATTGTATTAAAAAAACATATTTAATCTCGTACAATCTGGTACAACTAACCGACCAAATTGTCGGATTTTACCAAATTGTTTGTCAAACAAAAGCTAGAAACCCCAGCTAAGGAATGATACCTCCGAAAAAAAGTCAATATAGTAAATCACCGACGCTGTTTCCATCTCTCTAGCGATAGATAGACTATTTGGGTATTATCCCCCTTTAAATTTGGTAGCAGAAAGTGTTTTTACCGCCAACAATTGCTATTGCGGGTAGCGGATGCGGCTCCTTCCCGAAATGGCAGCTGGCGAAGTTGATAACGATAACGCATTTTGTTTCAATGAACTCCTTGTTTTTGGTATAAATTAACTCGTTTTAGCTCTTAATATTTCATTTGTTAGTTTAATTTAAAAGTATTTTTTTAATTATCAGATAATTCTTTAATTTAAATCAATTACTGCTTTACTAATCTTATACATTCAAATTAATTAAAAAATGACTGTTGAAAAACCACAATCTTATATCTTTCAAAAAAAAATCAATGATGTTGGTTTATTATGTGTTGGTGCCACTCCAGATGGTTATTCAATCATTTTAGAAGATTCTGTTACTAAAGAGCGTAAAACTGTTTTTGATGGTATTAGTGGTGCTGCTGTTAGTTCTTTACCACATTGTGATGAAGAAATTACTGATGCTATGGGAAAGTTTGCCAAAGAGTCTGTTTACACTTTTGGTGCTTATTTTGCCAATCATGCTGCTGAAGATTTAGGTAAATTCATGTGTGAAAATTCTAAAGGAGCCTTTGCATCTGCTCTTTGGACTAGTTCTGGTTCTGAATCAAATGAAAATGCTATGAAAATTATGCGTCAATACTTCTTAGAGAAAAATGAGCCAAAAAGATATAAATTTATTTCAAGAACTCAAAGTTACCATGGTTTCACTATTGGTAGTTTATCAATTGGTGATGGTTCAAGAAAACCACCATTCAAGCCAATCTTATTATCTGATGATCAAACTCCAAAAGTTACAAATGTTTATTCATACAGAAACCAAAAAGGTTCTGAAGAAGATTACACCAAATCTTTATTAGCAGAATTAGAACAATCCTTCATTGATAATGATCCAGAAACTGTTTGTGGTGTTATTTTTGAAACCGTTGGTGGTTCAACTATTGGTACTCCAACTCCACCAAAAGGTTATTTAGATGGTGCTAGAGCAATTTGTCATAAATATGGTGCTCTTTTCATGCTTGATGAAGTTATGTGTGGTTTAGGTAGATGTGGTTATCCATACACTTTTATGCATCCTGAATTTGGTTTATCAACAGGTGGTCCAGATTTATTAACCGTTGGTAAAACCATCGGTTCTGGTTTTGTTACTCTTGCTGGTATTTTAATTTCTCCTCAAGTGAAGAAAGTTTTTGATGAAGGTAGTGGTTATATTATGGGTGGTCAAACTTATCATTCTCATGACTTCAACTGTAGAGTTGGTTTAGCTGTTCAAAAGAAAATTTACAGAGACAATTTAATTGAAAATTGTAGAAATAATGGTCAATACTTAAAAGATCAATTAAAATTGGCTTTAAAGGATTGTAAGATTTTAGGTGATGTTAGAGGTGCTGGTGATTTTATCTCTTTAGAAGCTGTTAAAGATAAATCTACTAAAGAACCATTTGATCCATCTCAAAAAGTTGGCCCAACTATTAGTTCCAAATGTTTAGAAAAAGGTTTATACGTTATGGGTGCTCAAGGTTGTATCAAATCTACTATTGATGATAAAGGTAATGTTACAGCTTATGGTGATCATATTACAATTGCTCCAGCTTTCAGTTTCACTAAAGAACATGCTGATTTAATGGTCAAGATCATTTCTGAAGTGTTCTTTGAATTAGAAAAAGAATTATTATAAGTTATTTAACTTGCTTTAACTTACTATTAAGATAAACTTTGTTTTATTTTTATTTGTTTATTTGTTTTTTGGTTTTTTTCCTTCTTAGTCTTATACTGATGAGTCTGTGTTTTAAATTATGTTTTTTGTCTTCTCGTTTGCCTTTCTTCTCCTAATTTTTAATTTTATTGGAACTGTGTTCTGATTAATTAATTAAATAATATATCATTCTATTTATAAATAAATTTACTACTATTCTGAAGCTTGTAAAACTTGTAAAACTTTCTCTGGATTTAAACCAATAGATTTATTTTTAGTCAAGTATTTAGTTAACATATCTTTAAAACTAATTCCATTCCATAATTCATCTTTATTATTCAAATCATCACATTGAGTAAGTTTGGGCATACCATGTTGTTCTATGCAAACTCCACTTGCTAATGTACCACAAACACAACCAATATCATAATCATACCCACTTAAAATAAATCCAACAGCAAATGCACCAACAAATCCATTACCACATCCAGTGGGATCAATAACTTTATAATCAATTGAATTAGGATCATTATGATAAGCAGGAAACCATTTTGTTTTATTTTTAGTCATTAATAAGCATCCTAATGCACCACATCTTAACACTATTCCTGAATGATCATTTTTATTCATATATTTTAAGAATTTACTAGCAATTCTTTCACAATTAATTTGATCAACTGGTTCTTTTTCACCAAAAAATGAAGCACATTCAGCAGCATTAGGACTTAATACATCAACTTTATCTAATACCGAAACACAACGTTGTAAATGATTAGGTACACAATCATCAGGGATGGGTTCCCATATAATGATAGGTTCATTATCACCTTTAGCATCTCTTAAAGGTTTCAGTTTAGATAAAACTTGTATACATCGTTCAGGTGAACAAATTAAATGATAAGATTTTGAATGAAGTAAATGACTAAATTTTAATAAATCATCAACATCAATTCTTTTTTTCAATGTTGAATATTTAAATTGTCTAAAATCATGTTCGCCATAATTATTCCAACCTCTTGTAGTTAATCTATTTGAATCATTTCGAAAAACTGCACCTGAATTCCATGATTTAACTTCTTTTATAATTGATTCAGGGCAATCAGATCCAATATCAACTATCCATCCACTTTGTTTGGATCTTAAAGGTCCTAGTACTAATCTAGCCCCAACAATTGCAAATGTACCTCCTCCACCTAGTATATTATAAAGTGATCTATTATCTGGAAAATGAATTTCATCTATTATAAACATCCCCATTGATGTAAACAGAGGTATAGGATAAGACGATTCATTATAATTTTCTTCTGTTTCATAACTTATATGATTATCAATTGTATTCATTATAATATCTTTATATTGTGAAGGATTAAATCAAAGATTTATAGTTGGTTTTTGATTTTTGGTTTTTGGTTTTTGGTTTATTCTTATCTAAGATAAAATATATAAAAATTATTCAGCGATTTTTTTTTTTTTCCATTTCCATTAATAAAGTTGATAACTATATGCTATATACTATAAACTATATAAAAACTTAAACTGAAAAGGAAATACATAACAAGAAAAGAAAATGTCAGATCCATTTGATCAAAAGAAAAAAAGTATTCTTTCAGAAATTGAAATAACATCTTCAGATAATCCAGATGCTTCACCAAAAGGTACAATTGATGAATTATGCTTACCCATAATCAAATTAATCAATTCACATCAAGATATGATAACTACATCAAGTTGTTCAGGAAGAGTTAGTGTTTTTGTTGAAGGATCTAAAATTAAGAAACAACAACAACAACAACAACAACAACAACAACAACAACAACAACAACGTGAAAAAGAAAACGAAGAAAATGATTTCAAAATTGGTGCAAAAGGTGATGGAGGTCATTGGTTATTTGTCACACATAATGATAATCAATTAGATAACTGGTGGAAAGATAAAAATATTGTTTTTAATGATTATCCATCCTATCAAAATCATGATTTATCTACAAGATATGTTTTATTCAAATTTGAACCATTAATTTTACATGTTAAAACTAGAGATTTTGAATCAGCTTCAAAATTATATACAACAGCCATGAATTGTGGATTTAGAGAGTCTGGTATAGGTATTAATAATATTGTTGCTATTAGAATTTCAATTAGATTGGATATTCCAATTGCCTTTTTAAAAGAAGATGGAGATGATAATAGTATTATATCACTTGTTACTGAAGAATATCTTTCTTTAATTACCAAGTTAGGATATGATAGATTTCAAGAAAATAAAAAGAAATTGAATCAACTTTTTGAAGAAATTAAAAAGCATATTATAAATGCTAAAGATGTTTCTAAAAAAGAAAGTAAAGAAGAAAGACGAATTAGAAAAATACAAGAAGGTATGTCTCGTCGTGATGAAGTTAGAAAATTAAAAGATGAAAAGAAAAAACTTAAAGAATTACAAGAATTACAAGATAAATTAAAAGAATCTGATATATAGATATGTAATTACTTAATACACCTTTCCTTAATACATACTTTTAACTTCAATTATAATTTAGATTTTAAATTTTCTTTAACCCATTCAATCTCTGATAAATCTGGGAATTCATTAACAACTCTCCATGAACATTGAGTTGGATCAAATTTAACTGAGTATTCTTTCCATTTCCAAGCATGATCTAATTCTGGATTTAATTTATTCTCTAATTTTTGAACTATATATTTCCCAATATTTGGTAAAAACTTATATCCATGACCTGAATCTCCAGTTGCTATAAATAATCCTTCAAAATTAGGTACTTTATCAATAATAAAATTTGAATCTTGAGTATCAGCAATCCAACAAATTTTAGAATCAAATAATTTATGGTATGCTAATTCTGGTATATATTTAGCTAACAATAATTTAGCTTGTTTAACTGATTTTGAAGGCATTGTATCAGTTGGATTAAGATTATGAAATCTAGGTAATGAAATTTTATCATTATTATTTTTATTATTAACAAAATTTGAAATTCCTGAACCAGGTAATGCAATTTTCAATATTTTAGTTTTGGGATCAGGTGGGAAAAAATAACCCATTTCAGCATCAAATAAAATTGGTAAATCTTTATAAAAATCATATTCATTACAAGTTAATTTAATATGAGTTATAAATAGTCCAGTTGCCGATTGTTGATTATTTAAACTTAATAATGATTCAGTATTTGCACCCATAGAAATGATTATTTGATCAGCTGAATAATGTGTTCCATCTTTAGTTACAATTGAAACATTTTCACCATTAAAATCATTAATTTTAATTTGATCAGCTTCACCACTTGAACCAAAAATGAATTTCCCACCTAATTCAATACATTTTTGATAAACTAAAGTTAAAGATTTTGAACCATAACCTAAACCAGAATCAGGATTGAATTTTGATTCATCATTCTTATCAATTAAATTATATTTAAAATGTTTAAATTTATTTGAAATTTCTAATCCACCTTTAAAATATTCAATATTATTGCCATTTACTGAACTTGATCCTAATTTCTTCAAATTATCAATACCAATTCTTTCAAATTCTTGTCTACCTAAATGATTACTTGGAGTAATCATCAATCTACCACATTGATTGAAACATTGTTTAAATAAATCATCCTCTTTCCATAATTCCATTGCTTCAATGGCTAATTTCGAATAATTAATATCAACATATTCACTTCGAATTATCTTATTAAAATCATTCCCTGCACTCCATGGTGATGGTGGTTCATATTTATCAATTACTGTAACTGAATAACCTTTTTTAAGTAATTCGTAAGTTGTTGAAAGTCCAAACACTCCACATCCAACAACTAATACTGTTTTTTGTTTTGTCATTTGTTAAGTTAATCGAGTTGGATTTTCAAAGAGTTTCAAAGAGTTATTAAAGAATGGTATAACTAATGGTTTATAATTACGGAGATAAAGAAATTAGCGCAATTTCACTCTATTTTATTTGTATTATTTATATTAATAAAATGTGAATTTAAATTCTTTTATATAAGAACATTAAAAAAAATATAAAAAGATTGAAAAAACACACCGATACCAAATAAGAAAACCCAATTACATACATATAAAAAATGAACACAAGAAAGCAATTTGAAAATTAAATAAAAGCACTAAAATTAATAAAATTAATAAAATTTAAACTTTCTCTTTCTCTTTCTCTTCATTAGAACTACTTAAACCAAGTTTAACTTCATTACCTTGACTAACAATAGCATCAATAACTTGACTTTCATCGTTTTCATCAATCAGTTGACTTTGATCAAGATTTGTCTTTGGTCCTTTATAAAATTTATGAGCATAAACTAAATACCAACCAACAGCTAAAAACATTGAACCCCAATAAACTAAAACAGTCCAATTCATTAAATCTGGAGTATTATCAGCACCTCTATATTGAGGGAAATTTAAAATTGGAATCATCAATAAAACAAATGAAGCAGCAGTTATACCTGAAATCATTGAAAATTTACCTAAATTCCAAGGACCAGGTATAAAAAAATTTCTAGCATAAGTAATTCTTAATACAGTTGGAATTGTAAATGAAATAAATGATCCAATTGCACCAACTGAAAAAATAGCATCAATTGCAACACCACCAAACATTAATAATAATAATAATTCACCTAAAAACCAATTAGCCCAAACAGCATTAACTGGAGTTTTAGTAATTGTATTAACATGACACCAATATTTAGAAAATGGGAAACAACCATCTCTTGAATAAGAAAATAAAACTCTTGAAGCAGCAATCATACATGAAAAAGCCATTGCAAAAGCAGTTATAATTGCCATTGATGATAAAGCTAAAGTTTTAGGTCTGTCTAAAATTTGATTTAAATATGAAACATAAGGCTGTCCTAATTCATCATTAACAACAGCATCCAAATCTAAAATTGTATAAGCCATAGCTAATTGGAAAACAAATCCAATTAAACCACCAACACTTGCAGTTAAAACAATTGCATTTGGTGTTGCAATTTGAGCATTTGAACATTCTTCAGCTAAATGAAAAGGAGAATCATAACCTGACATTGTCCAAATAACAGCCATAAATGACATTAATATGGAAATTCCATCTGGCCATTCAGTATAATTTGTAATTTTCCAAGCATTTGAATTATTGTTGAATTTTGGATAACCTAAATTTTCTCTTTCATTTCCTGCTAAAATAATTATAAAACTAACAAAAAGAAAAATCAAATTCATAATTGTTGAAGCTGAATTAATCCATGCAATCCATTTAGTTGGAGAAGAAGCAATAATTGAACATGCAAATGTTATACCTGTTGTCATTAAAAAATTATGCCAATTTTGATAAACATAATTTTCATCAGTTAATTGTTTTAAAGCTAAAATCATTGATGAACATCCATAAGCAACAGAAGGAGCACCAGTAATTTGAACAAAATAGTTGGACCAGCCAACAGTCCATGATAAAATTGCTTTATATTTTGGAGGAGAAAGTTGAGCAGTTGAATAATAAAGACCACCAGAAGTTGGGAAAGCTGAAGAAATTTCAGCCATTGAAAGTGCAACAGCCATAATACCAATCATACAAATCATATATGACCAAGTAATACCAGCATTACCGGCATAACAAATTGAATACCAAAGTGTTGAAGCAATTGATGGTAATAAACCTAAAACAGAAAATGAAACACCAAAAGTAGTAAATAAAGAAAATTCTCTTTTAAATTCGTTTTTATAACCTAAAGCCATAATAACAGCTTCATCATGATCTATTTCATGATCAATAATAATTTTTTTTGATCCTATACTTGAAATAACTTTCGCATCATTAGCTGATATAACAGATACAACAGAACCTACAGGATAAACCTGAGCTGATGAAGTTTGACCAGACATTATCTAAAAAAATAAAAAATAATAAAAATTTTAATTATTCTTTGAATTTCATTATAGAAAGAAATGATAAATGATGAACATGACGGATGATTCAAGTAAGGAAATCTATTAAATATACCTATCCCCCTCACTTGGGAGGTGAAGACTATGATGCACTTTGCAGCAGAGCAGCATATCCAATGAATGACAAAGACCAATCCAATCTCGCTACTGTCTTATCATTTAGAAACAATCGCCGCCTGAAAGGCCTTTTTATCCTTATCGTTTTTTTTTTTTTGTGGTGTTAATCTTCGGTCCATATTAAATATTGGTTGTCTTATCCGGATACTAGATTCTCTTTTTGGAAGTTGTAAGTCGATTCAACGCGGATATAGATTTTAATATGGATATGGGTATGAATGGATAAATAGGAATAGACAGAGATAAAGATAAGTTCTTGGTATAAATTATATGAAGGTTTTATTAATAGATGGCTTTAAAAACTTCTCTATATGGTATTTGTTTATCGTTAGCGGGAGTTTGGTTTGGGTGAAAATGGAGTAATAGTTAGTAATAAGGATTTAAAAAAATTAAAGTAAATTAAATATGTTTTAAAATTTTTGATTATTTGGTTGAGTGAAAACAATCTAATAGTTCTAGTAGTTATAGTAGTTATAGTAATTGTAATAGCTGTTATTATATATATGTAAAAAAAGAATAAAGAATAGCCAATTGTCCCTTTTTTTTCTTTCCCTTATTTATTAAATTTTGCCTCTCTTTCTCTCTTTCTCTCTCTCTCTTCTCAAGATTATGTCAGCGTTTATGTAATCAAATTTAAATTCAGAAGTCATAACCGCCTTGTATAATTCAACCGCCAATTTGCGCTAAACGGTTTTTTTTTTACAATTCAATTTTAATTTATAGTCGTTGGGAGTAAAATTAATGCTATCTATTGAAATTAATATAAGCAAATTAAATTATATATCAATGAGTAAAAAGATGAAAAAAGATTAATGAAGATAAGATAAAATAAAGAAAATAGTTGATACTGCAGTTATCAATAAAATCTAAATAGACCAATCTTCAATAGATTAAGAGGAGAGATGAGGTGGCAACAGCTTTTCGTGGAAAAACTAGTTGCAATTAAAATGATTAAATATTAAGAGTTAAGAGTTAAGAGTAGTGGTAATAATAATAATAATAATAATAAAAGGCGAAATAAAAGAATAAAATTATATTATAACATTTATAATAAAAATAAAAAACTAATAAAAGAAGTGAAAGTGAAATAATGTAGCAATTTAGATGATGGATGATTATGTATTATTAATAAGTTAGCTGTGAAATGAATAAAAATTCTAAGCTGTAAACTTATAATAATAAAGCACCAGCAGCTAAAGCAGCAGCACCAGCAGCATAGTATGAAGCAAAACCAGCAGCGGCACCTTCATAAGTAGAGATAGAGGAAGAACCATTCTTAGCTGGACAGTTAGTAACTTCTGGACCACAAGAAGTAATAGTGGCTAAAGTAGTTGAAGCTTCAGTAACAGTTTCGTAAACAGAAGCGTAAGCTAAAGCAGAAGAAGCGAATAAGACGACAGAGGTGAATTGCATTTTTAGAACGAGTGTATATGAGTTAGTTATATGTGACGATTAGTGTAAAGAAAAAAAAAGTTTTAGAGATATATTTAAATTTTTAAAAAAGTAGGGAAAATTTAGGTCTTTTTATAATATTATTAAAATATGTTTTTTCATGTTTTTCTGTTTTTCTGTTTATTTGTTTATTTGTTTATTTGTTTATTTGTTTGCTTTTTTTTTTTAGGGGGGGGAAGGGGGTGATCGCCTGAGATCTGCGTCCCGATTAGGCGACTCTAAGTCCCAAAAAGGAAATA
This sequence comes from Ambrosiozyma oregonensis (nom. inval.), assembly GCA_003706315.3. Taxonomy (NCBI): domain Eukaryota; kingdom Fungi; phylum Ascomycota; class Pichiomycetes; order Pichiales; family Pichiaceae; genus Ambrosiozyma; species Ambrosiozyma oregonensis (nom. inval.). Next base: position 114,101 of record PPKY03000032.1, read on the forward strand.
TCAAACCAGCGCCTTCCTAAAACAAAATACGGCTGTGCAGTTGCTGCAACCATAAAAAAGGGCTGTTTTCCTAATTAGGAATATGTGGCTAACCCTGTGGCTAACCCTGTGGCTGGTGTACTTTCCTGTTATGGCCTAGACCCATTTTTTTTCTAAAAAATGGTCACGTGCCAATTATTGTACTGACTTTATAAATTTAACTTCTATTATTCCTTTTACTCTCTATTTACTTTTTAGTTTCAATGTAACAATAATTTAAAATTAAAAAAAAAATTATTGTTAAATATTTATTTATAGCTTATCTAACTATCATCTATCTATCCTATCATTAAATTTGAGAAAAAATTACTCTTCATTTCTTTATTGCTTGCTCATTATAAAGTTTGATTATTTCAAACTCAAATTTAGAAAATATCTGCTAAATAAAAAAGTTGGCACAGCCTTGTCTTCATGCTTTTTAAACAAAAACAAAAACAAAACAAAAAAAAATAGTAATTGATGCATTTATTTCATGAAAACAACAAAAACATATGAATTTTAGAAAATCATTAATTGGTGTATTACAAGTATTACATTCAATATACGATATAATATACAATGGAGATTGTGTCAATTAGTCATATAACAGTCAGTATAACAGTATCTATCTTTATTTAATTAATTGACAATAAATTTTCTTAGACTTTCCTAGTGTTTCATTTCTCAAATTCATCTAACCGTATATTTTTTTAAATAGTTTTAATGAGATTTTTATTGAATCTTTGGGAATTTTAATCGATAAATTGGGTAGGTAATTTGAGAATAATTAAATTATTATATATATATATGGTAACTTAATGGCTGCCATTTTTGAGATCGTGCGCGATGTTCTTTATTTTAAAGACGTTGTTGAATTTATAAAATGAACAAAAATTCAACGAATTTAACTGAATTTGAATACAAATCATTCACAGCCAAACTATAATATTTACCAATATGGGTAGACTTACAAACAAAGAGGTAAGTGATTTTTTTTTTTATCTATTTATCAAAGTTCAAAAACTAATAAATCTTTATACTAACTTATTTTCACATCATTTTTAATACTAGTTTCTAACACAAGTGGAATCATTTTTAAATACAAATAAAGGTAAATCATCAGTGTATTTGACACAAAAGAGACTCAATCCAATAGAAACACAGATATCTACAACCACTGACATATCGAGTAAATTCCAAATGAATGATCCATTAACTGAATCAAAAGATGATTCTCAGTATCCATTGTTGTTAAGATTTACTAATGGTAAAAAAGAATTAAAATTATCTACTGTTGTTGAATTTAATGATTTAAATGAATTTTGGGCAGGTTATGCAAATGTTTTGAAAGCAGGTTTTGTTGGATTAAAGAAAAAGAGTAAAGGAAAGAAAAAGAAAGCTAAGAAGTCAAGTAAAATTATGAAATAATAGTGTTGTACCTTGTTTAAATAAAGATTAATAATTGTTTATGAGTTAGAAATAAGCGCAGTAAAAATCGAGTTTTTTTCTTATTTAAAGAATTATAAAATAGTAATTTTTTACACAAAAAGGAAAAAGGAAAAAGGAAAAAGGAAAAAGGAAAAAGGAAAAAAGAATCAACTATTTAGTTCCACAATCAAATTACCACTTGGGCTTAAGAATCTATTATCACCAATATTTAAATCATAATCAACATCTATTAATTCTCTAGGTAGAATATTATAAATTTTGAAATCGTAATCATATTCAAATCCAATTGGTTTCATATATGTTTCTGATTCATCAATTTCAATATTTTTCAAAAAATTACATTCAATAAATGCATAAATTTCTTCAATTTTACAATTTTTGTTAAATTTATACTGTACCCTTTCACCATTAGGTAATCTAATTGCAATTCTTGCTGTTTCTTGTCTTGTTGAAGCTTCTGGTATTATATTTGCTTTTCTCCATTTCAACCATTGTTGTTTTAATTGTTGTGCTTCAGCATTTCTTTGTACTTGTTCTATTTCCATTTGTCTTTGTAATTTCTTAGCTCTATCATGTTGTAATGATTTTTGATATGCATCATCTTGCATTTGTTTCATTTGTCTACTCGCTAAATTTCTTTCAACTTCTGCTCTTATATTCAATAAATTTGGATTGAATTTTTCATATGATCTATTCAATTTGAAAATAACACTATCAATAGTTTGATAACCTTGAATCTTACAAACTAATGACAACAAAGGTGGAGGATTAGAAACTCCAGAAGCTGTTGGAATTTGATTTTGAGTTAAACATAATAATCCCATAAATGGTAATTTGTTAATTTTGAATTGATTACAAACTTGAAATGATTCAGATTCTTTAAAATCACCACCCCAACAAATAATGTCTCTATCTTTTAAAAATGATAATAAAGTTGGATTTATCATAACATCATTTATAAAACTGGTAGAATCTTGATTATCATCAGAATCAATGTAAACTAATAACCATCTTGCATTTTTTTTAATATAAAATAAAGCTTGTGAATAAGCACATTCTAAAAAATCAGGTCTATCTATAGTCAGATTTCTATTTTGTGGTATAACATTATCATCTTGATATCCACTATTAGAATTTATTGAATTAGAACGAGTAAATGTGTTACCAATAGTTTCATCAAATCTTATAATAAATCTTCTAGCAACATCAGTTGGATCATTGTTTCTTTTAATAACTTTATAATTTAACCTACTATGACCTAATAATGGTAAGGCTATTGACATCACTATAACCAATATATAACCAAATGCTTTATAGATCAAATAAATTGGAATTAAAAAAACATTCACAATGAATTGTAACAAAAAATTAACTGATTTGTTGAAATATTGATGTAATTTAGAAGGTGCTCGTATTGGCTCCTCAATAGGAAATGCACCAGGTATAGCTTGTGTTGACTCAATATTGGCTTCTGAATTAGTATTATTACTAACACCTAAAAGCCTGGAAAATGGGTTATCAATCATAATATTGCTGGTTTCACTGTCTTGTTGAGATGGAACTGATAAAGTAGGGTTAGATTCGTAATAATAAAGAATGGCACTTTCTAAGTTCCAGTCAAAAGATTGTAACAGTTCAATCTGGGAAGTTTCAGGAAGTTGTAAATTTGGAATAACTCTTTGAAATTGATCTAATGTTTCTTGATGTTCTTGTGATAGCATTTATCAAATGTGAAAGTATTTGTGTAATGAATATAATTAAATGATATCATTTAAATAGAAAGCTGAGTTCATTTTACAATAGTTGAGTATTTTGCGTGGTATCAATTACGTAAGCTCTCGAGAGAGCTGAACAGTTGAAATTGACTTCCCATATCAAACAATTTCATTTATTTCATTTATTTCATTTCCAACAATTATAACTTATTATAATTGAGTTTTGAAGATTATTGGTGAGTATATTATATATATTTAGTCGTATTCAGTTGTATATAATTTTTGATGTGATAGTTTCTTTTTTGATTTACTAAAGCTTTCTCATTGGTGAACTCAAAATTTGTTGCTAACCAAAGAAACTTCCACTTTATAAGTAAGATACATTAATTCAATAAAGTAGAAGATTATGTATGAAATACGAATCATAAACAATAATTAATATATTGTATTCATATAGGAGTAGTTAAAGTTTAGATGATATTACAAAACATCAAAGGCAACTAGCTTTAATCCAGTCAATGCAAGTTAGTTCAACTTCAATAGAATAGTTTATTTAGTATCTTTCAGAAAATATCATATGGGATTAATATTTCAGAATATTGTTTTTAAAAAAATATAAAAAAGATTATAAGGTGGACAATAATTTTTTAATAATAAAAAATGTAAAACAAATACCAATAATACTGTTTCAAAACATTAAGATATAATTATCAAACTTCTCATTTATTTGAACTACTCAAAATATTTATAGCAGGATTGAAACTATATAAAAATGAGTTTGAAATATTCAATTTTTTAGGTAATATTTGGGGTGGTGACACTGTCTATTAAAGCATGCCTTAAAACAAACATGAAAATCCGATATAGTGTAACGGCTATCATGGTCCGCTTTCACCGGGCAGACCCGGGTTCGACTCCCGGTATCGGAACTTCTCTGGGCGTGTGGCGTAGTTGGTAGCGCGCTCCCTTAGCATGGGAGAGGTCTTGGGTTCAACTCCCAACTCGTCCATTATTTTTTTTCTTGAATTTTTTTATATTTATATATAGTTTTGTTTGTTAATCTGATGTAGTGGGAACATTAAATGTTTTTTATCTAACAGCGAAACAATCTGCTTGAGAATTTGATGTGGATCATAAAAAAAAAAAGGTGGCGCAGTGACTATCCAGCCACTTGATAAACCCATGAAATTGTTTTTGAACTATATGATTTTTATTTGATGTTTAGTTTTTTTTTTATCATAAGTTAGAATTAAGTATGAGTTCAAAGAACTAAATCATTTTAACAAAAAGAAATTATATTGAAAAGTAAAAATGCGACTTTGGAAAAGTACATCTTTATTGTTTAGAAAGAATATCCGATCTTTTGGATCATCTTCTATAACATCTCAAAAGTTTTCTTCCCCATTATCAGTTGGTTTAACTCCACGTTTCATGGGACAGAAAGACTTTGATTTATATTATCATGAAGATTTAATCATGGAGCTATTGAGAAATATTACATTAGATATTCCTGTTTCTGAGCCTGAAGTTCCTTATTTAGAAATGGCGGATAGACCTTGGAAAAAAACTTTACCATTATTACCTGAATCAAATTTAGATGATCTAAATTCATACGTTCAAGATTTAACTTTTAATAGATATGATGCTTCTACAAACTCAACCATTGAACAGATTCTTCTGAAAATTGTTTCAGAAACTCCTGAAACTTTAACTAAAAAATCATATCTTGGAATAGTTGGTCATTTTCATTTTATGGTTCAAGATTCAAAAGCTTTTGAAGTTATTGATAAAATGACTGAAACTACAAAATTTGATCAGGATATTGATTTTGATAATCAGCTATTGGCATATTCTAATACTCGTACTGAATATAGATTTCGTGTGAGAAGATTAGAAAGTATGAAAGATGCTGGTAAAATCGCTAATACAGGAACTTGGTATTCAATTTATAGAATGTTTGATAGTGATTCAGCTAGACTGAAGATGTTAGATGCAATGGATGAATATGGAATATCTTTAGGTCCTGTTATGAAAAGTGCTACATATTGCTTATCTAAATCTTTTAAACCTGATGCTTTGATTGACTTTTACGAAAAAAGAGGAATTATAAAGAAGGATAATGATAAAAATAAGTTACAAGGTTTACCAGATTTTTATTTAAACAGGTTAGTTGAATGTTTTTTGAAAGATCATCAAGTGGAAGAAGCTTATAACTTACTGAATAATGACTCAAATATTAATATGGGAACACTTTCCGCTTTCATTGAGTATTTTATTAAGAATGATCAATTGGTCAATTGCTTTCCATTTTCTCAACTTTTTCAAAAAAGATTTTCAATGGGGACAAGAGAAGTTTTGAATTCAATTATTGTGAGAAATTTACCATATACTACTTACTTTGATAATTGGGATTCAATCACTAGAATTTTAGTTAATCATCTTTCAAAAAAAACCAATACAAAAACATTTTTATCTGGTAAAACAATAAAAGAATTAAAAAATTATGCGAAGATTCATGGTATTAAAGATTTTGACCCATTTAAAATCAAAAAAAAAGATATTAGTAATGCCAACTTCTTATTTAAAAGTTTGAAATGGGAGAATGATAGAAAACTTCATTTAGATTGGGAGTTAAATTCAAAAGAATTTAAAAAAGCTGCAAAGTGGTTTGGGCAACATTCTATGCAAGACGAAGAAACAATTGAACCTTCAAGTTTACTTTAGTTATATAATTTTCTTCTTGTATATAATATATAAATGTTTCTTCCATGGTATGTACTATAGGTATTATCAATCATGTCCTTTTGATATTTCAAATATCTTGAAAAGTTTATAAATTTGATATTATCGCTATATTAAAACCCCAATCAAAAAGTATATACACAAAGGAAACAAAGCTTTTAAGCTTCAACATATAATATAAAATGTACAGATGATACAACAACAGAACGAAAAAACCTGAAAGCAAAAAAGGATAAGGAAAAAAAACAATTGAAAATCTCATTAAAAAAAATACCTAAATGAATACATAAACTGTAAAAAACGGAGAGAGAAAAGAAAGAAACAAAACACTATTAAAAAAGTTTTAAAATATAATATAAAAAAGTAGTAAAATTAATTAGTAAGATAGAGAAGGCAACACATTAAAAAAAAGTATATGGAAAGATAGAAAAACTATAGCAAAATAGAACACAATAAAAACTAAATTAAAACAATAAACCCCATATAATTAACCAAAAGAAAATCAACGAAGAATAAATGATGCATGAGAGTAGAATTTAAAATGAGACACAGAAAACACACGGTTCAATTGAGAAACAAAGAGAACGGAACAGGAAAACAAAGAGAACAAAGAACAAAACAATAACCAAAATTACATGCTCAGCATGAATCAAAGAGTAACTATTAACGTTTAAGTTTTTTAGAACCACGTTGAGCATCTACGATGTCGTCACTTGCAACCCTCTTACGTGAATCTGGGGTGCTTACATCGGATAAATCATTTAAACCTTCTGAAGTTGGATTGGGACCAGAGTTTGACTGAACTTGATTAATTTGAGAAATTTCAGGACTTGCAGCATTAGCATTTAAAAAATCATCCACTTGGAAATCGTCAACAATTGGTGTTGGAGTTTGTAAAACCTCACCCTGATTCAAAGCCACTCCGTTATTAATTGGATCCGAACCAGGAGACACAGAAAACTGGGGATCATCATTTTTTTGCATTCTGGTTATCCAATCGTTCACTTGTTTTATTGTACCTTGCTGTCTACTAAGGTGATTGTTTATATTACCCATGAGCAGCTCAGTAGTTGGTGTAGTAGGCGGTTCGTAAGTAGGAGTTCTCAGTTCAGCAAAATATGATCTTGGTGAATTCATACCTGTACTTTGAACCTGAGGTGACTGTTGCATTTGCTGATATAAAGCCATATGCTGCTGCTGTTGTTGCTGCTCATGCTGTAGCTGTTGTATTTGCATTTGCTCAAGTTGTTGACTGTAATTATCAAACTGACTATAATTTCTATTATCTGGACCTCTGCGAATTTCCTGAATTGGAGAGGCATTTGTATTGTCGTTTGATATGGAGTTTGAAGTAGAAGAATCAATTCGGCCATTATTGGTTGCACTGTTTGGTGTATTAAGTGAATTCATACTGGAGTTTGATCTATAATGGGCTTGGTCAGCAATCATTAAAGGCTGTTTATTAGAATGTTGTGGAACATGATCATATGGATAATCATAATAATCAGCAGGTTGGTTGTTTTGTTGAGGTTGCTGTGGGCGTTGTTGTTGGTGCTGTTGTATATTTCCTCCCATGGTAGGATCATTCGCATAACGTTGTGTGACCAAATCAAACACATCACTCGGTTCTCCAACATTTTCTAAAAATTTAGAAGAACTGCTACCGTAAACAGTAGCCAAAAATCTTAATATTTTATCTAGCGTATCTGATTGATTCTTGTGTCTTTCACGAGCCATATAATTCTCTTTCCAAAGCATTTCATTATCTTGCCTAACTCTTCTAAGATCATCCGCTATCAACTTTTGATTTTTTCTCAATGTTTCTAATTCAGTCATAACAGCATTCAGATCAACTTCATCTTCATCTTCCTTCGAAGTCTTATTTCTAACTATTTTATCCAACAAATCTTCTCTATCTTTTAAAAAGTTTGGATTAACAAACTGTAAGAGTTCATCCTGTAATAAAGATCCTGAATTCACATCTTGCTTCTTATGCCAACCATACATATTCAATTGTCTAACAAATGAGGCAAAATTATTATGTTTGAAATACTTTGGTAAGACCTGCTTCATGAAACCTTCACGGTCTGTAACTTGAAATGCATCACCAGATGCTAACCATGAAATATAAGCTGTATTTGTAGAATCATTGACCATATTCCATAGCTTACTAACAAACTGAGATCTCTTTGGAGGAGCAGAAGGTTGATTCGTTATTTTTTTTGGCTTTGGTCTTTTGAAAGTTGGTTTCACAACTGCATCATCAGAAGGTAAAGTTTCAATTTTTCCAATTGAGGAAGTTTTATCATAATATATTTGAGAATTATTGGCAGCTCCATTAGAGTTATAGCTGGTAGAGTTGTTGTAATTGGAAAGGGAATTGCGGTGGCTGTAAGGAGCCAATTGACTAGCATTGGAGTTAATATTTGTAGGTAATGCAGAAGAGAGATTTGAAACATTAGCATTACGACTGCCATTGACACTCGAAACCAGAGATCCAGGAGTTACCACGATGGGAGAATTGTTAAACTCAGCTGATTGGAGTTGAGCCAGATTTGTATTTGAATTCGAAGTTGGAACGGTGTACATTGTAGAAGGAGAACCATTTGTTTGATCGACCAAAAGAGATGAATCATTTAACAATGGGTCATTAGGAGGCATTTCCTTTTGAAGTATATCTAAAAGTTGTTCAGTATTCAAACTTGGAGTACTTAGATTAGATGTAGTACCAGTACCATTTGTCGTAGGGTCCAACTCTTTGATTTGGGTATTTCCACCCAAACCAGTTCCACTAGCAGAAATATCGTGTTGCGGAAGCATTGAATGATATTTTGATAATTGTTTTATATCAACCAAAAGATTACTAAAAATTTTTTTTGAAGTTTTTCAAAACAATGAATAATAAATGATAAATAGTAAACTACGGAGAATTGTTTTGCAATCAAAGGTTATGAAATAAAAAGGGGTTGAGATGTAGTTTCTTTCTGAAAGTAATGATAAAACAAATTTGTTAAAATGGTAGACCAAGAACTAGATTTTTGAAAAGGGAGTATGGTATTAAATTGTAGTTGCCCTTTACAATCAATCTTCCCTTTGATAACTCTTGAAGATTTAAAATAAAAATACTAACCAAATTATTTCCAGCGCGTGTAGAGGTGTGGGGTCGTGGCCTTTACCACCTTCCTTCATCCAGAATTTTCTAGAAGAATTTACTGGGAGGGTAAGTAAAAGACGATTTTAGCGACGATCGACCTTATAAAATAAATAAATTTTATTATTTTATTCATCTTATCTATACACAGTAGTACCTTTAATGTTAGGATTTAAAATTTTTGATGGATCTAGGGATAGCTTAATTCTTCTCTCTAGATCATTAATACTGGAAATATTAGAAGTCAATTCAGTTTCATTTTGCACAGTAGTTTGAATATAAGACTCAACATCTTTTCCAAAGAAATCGTTGGTGATCAACAAACTATAAGTTCCTTTGGAATTGGGTATTTTACTGGAAAAATAAAACTGCTTATCTTTCAATGGCTGCTCAGAAACTGTCATTGCTTTGAATTTATCATTATTATATCCGTTTAATCTTTTGAAAATACTCGAATAATCAGATTCATTGACTTTTAAAACCCCGAATGATCCAAAATCTCCATATTTCTCTGCTAAAAGTTCACACCCATTACCATCTACAAGTCCTATTTTAAGATCTGGATGTTTGTAATGTAAATCTGTCACAGCTTCATTGTATTTCTCAAGATCATTAAAACCAAAAATTATCAGCTTTTCTACACTCTTAGGTGAAGGATACTTCAGCTTGATTTCAGTTATTATCCCCAGTATATCAGATCCTCCAGTTAACAATTGGAACATTTGTGCATTTGTATCGTTATTTTGAACATGAGTGATTTCACCACTTGGTAAAACAACAGTAATTTCAATTACTTCATTTTTATCAAATTTCCCAGCCACTAATCTACTTAAACTATCATTAAATTGAATCCCTAAAGTACCAAAAAATAAATCTAAACCGGATAATTTACTATTAATTTTCAATTGATTCAAATCAACATTTTTTTGAACATTCACATATCCTTTCTCTTTATTAACAGTGACTTTTTTCAATCCATCTAAATCCAAGAATATTGAATAACCAATTTCTTTCGTCTTGATAATGTTATTTTCTGTAAAAACTGGAACTTTGTAGTCATGACAAAACTTTAAGATACTTGATATTTGTTCAGTTGATTCAGGATAAATCTCAAATTTCATATTTTCAATCCCTTCAATAGTTTTAGTAGAGAAAATATCAATAACAGAGGTTGGTTCAGTCATAATTTCAAACAAATCTTTACTTATCAATTCCACTTTAGATTCTTTAGTTAAATTATTACTATCAATGTTGGACACTGTAGATAATATTCTGCCAATGCATTTCTTAAATTTATTGTGATTTGCGTAATCAACGTCTTTTATTCCTGGTAAATTATCTGATGTGGTCATTGATCCAGATGGGAAAAGATATTTTGGTGGATCTTGTAATACTATAGACTTACCTAGGGTATAGCCAGCACCCATGGATCCGATTAACATAAATAATTGAAAAGTAAATGATTGATCATTAGAATTGTTTTTCCCTTCATTAGATGGTTTAGTTTTAGTACGGAGTGAACTTGATTCGTTGATTTCTGAAAGTTTGGAAGCTGTAGTTTTAAATCGTGCTTGTGTGAAGTTTATCCTAGGTTTAATTACCTCTTTGAAAATGGTCTTCAGCATTGCTAACTTAATTGAATTTGTTTGTAGATTAAACAAAACCATTTACTTTTCAGTTTGGAGTATATAATTTCCCCTCTCTGGCATCATATCTTGATTTTAAACCGTCTATATTACATCATATAGACGGGTCGAAAATACTAAAGAGGAAAGTCCTTTATGATCGAATATGAGCAATTACGTAAAAATATCGTAAACGTCACATGTAAAACATTTACACTATTGGTCAATAGCTACCACAAACCGTCTGACGTGAAAAACTTCTTAATTATGTTTTTCTGAAACGGTTTTGGGATTAAATTAGAGTACTACAATAGTATTTCTAGTTAACAGGTAACCACAAAAAATACACAGTAGGAATAGGTAGTTCGGTATAGATAAGGGTCATTTAATCTTTTTAAAAGTAGATCCATGATTTTAGGAATATCATTTTGAATCTGGTGGTAGTTACCAATTACAATTGTGTCACTCTAAAGTGACTTAATAATTGGTGATAAACGATTAACCTTGAATTAGACTTAAAGTATGAAGAGTTTGACCGATATGAACAAAATGATTTATTAATAAATATACATATATACAGAAAGTAGAAGGAACATGAGGCAAAATTGATTTCATATATTAAACGGATTTCAAAAATCCTCAAAGATCACCGAGCATATATGATCGAATGGAATGAATTGAAATGCAATAGGAATAGCAAAAATATCAATAGCAATAGCAATAGCTGAATAAGTTTGATATTGATATTTGATATTTGATTAGACAAGTGATCTATTTGTTCATCTTTTCCATAAAATTGTTATTCTTACATAATTCAACATTTTGTTTTTTAATAAGTTTTCTTTGGTATTTAAAATAATCATCTTTCTTTAACTGTTCCATTTGAGCATCTTCATCTTGTAAAGTCCATAGCCATTCTGGATATTCTTCATCTTTCAACGCAACTATAGGTTTACCTTTTTTATAAAGATTTAAATTTATAACTGTACCTTCTTTACATGATGATTGAAGTATTTTTGAAGAAGTTGAAAACAAACGTATGGTTTTTGTAGCAAGCGACATGTTCTTTTTTATATTTTCAATACTATATATTAATAGATCTTAGTGTACTTCAACTATATTATATATATACAATAAGTTTTTAACTCGTTTTTCAGTTCAACTTCATTTCAACAGAAAAGTTTCAACGAAGTGATGCGCGCGCTGCGTAACCATTATATTTAAATATAGTTAATACTTAGTTAATACTTAGCCAATCTATAGTTTGTTTCCAGAAACCTTCCAAATCAGAACCTACAAAAGTTTCATTATGGGTTTCTAAATTATTATGATTTTCGTAATTTCTATTTCTAACTAATTCGTCTCTGGTGTTCAGACCATTTTCAGAAATAATCACACCTTCTCTAACTTTATCAAAAAATGTTTTCTTCTTATTAGCTAATTCTGATTGTTTATTCAGCAAAATTTCACGTAATGATTTCAAAGCATCGGTTGCAATCAATTTGATTCCAATGAAGGTTTGTGAGTTACCACTTAAAAACATACAAGTGTCTTGTAAAACATCCCAAATTTCTTCTGCCAAGTCATCAGGAATACCTTCTTTTATTGATGTAATAACATAGAAGAGTAAAATTGTAGAAGCACTTTCAAGGTAAGTACAAATAAAAAAAATTGGGTGTCTTAATCTGAGTCTTGTTGTTAAATCAATTATAAATCTTGAAAAATCAATAGCAAATCTAACACACCAACCTGATTTTTCTTTTAACATTTCAAAGATTGTAGTTTTTGATAAATCATTTGGATTTGTATGAGTTTTGGAGTGTTTTAAATATGCATTGAAAACCATGAATGGTCTATAGATCATCATTTTCAAATAAAAATAATAACTTTTAATCCAAAACCATTCTATACATTGGGTACCATCCAATCTTTTAATTCCATCTTCAATATCAATTATTCTCATTATAGGATCATCGGATTTAAGATATTCCGTATCTAATTCGTTACTTAATTCTTGAACTCTTTTCAACACAAATAACAAATTGTTTTTGGAATTATACAACTGTGCATGTATTTTAGAACAGATAGAACCGAATATCAGTCTAACTCTCATATGCTCATAATGAATAGCAAATTTGTTCTGATCCCCATACCCATTACTGGTATATGTTTTTTCTGAAAATATAGGTAAATCAATAGTTTCAGCAGTTGAACTAGGTTTCCCCACACAAAAGCTCCAATATGATTCCCATTGTACACTAGAACACCAAACTCTATTACAATGTAATGATTCAAATTCAGTTGTTTTATGTAATCCTATAGCTATTCCTGTTCTTATTGAATATCCCGAATAAAGGTACGACAGTGTTGTATCTCCTAAATTACAAGCTGCTAATGACATCATAAACATAATTCTAACTGCATTGAAACTAGCTTCCGAAAATATATCAGGAACTGTTTGTAAAGCCAACTTGAAGAACCCTCTTGCTAACAAAGAAGTATCATTAATTTCTGTATCGTAATAAGCTACCGCTGATCCAAGTGATAAAATTAAATACAAAAATGCTTTGTCATATCTAGTTGCATCAGCTTGCTTCCAAGTTCTCACAGATAAATCAAATAGTTCTTCAGCAGTAAGAATTGGTGTTGGAATGTGCCATGTTTCTAAATAAGCCAATAATAAATCATTAACTTTTTCAATGGATATGGTAGATAAAGTATAATCGAAATCATCTGCAGGTCCAGACAAAACCATTAAATTCAGGCCGAATCTTTTCAATCCTTCATCTTCTATGGTAGTTGTTGCATTGGAGTTTGTAACTGGAACTTCAACATCTCTTAGGTAATGATAAAGTTGATTGATGAATGAAAAATTAGAGGCAGCTCCGAAGTATTCCATGCTTGAAGAATTTGATTTCGTTACTGATAAAAATTGTGGAAAGTTGAACTTCTTTGTAGTTTCCAATCCTATAGTTGTGTTAACACCTATATCAGATTCTGTAGACGCTTTTATATTTAAATCTTTATTAGTTGCTATTGAAGGCTTCGAGCTTCTGTAATGCTGTCTATAAATGCATTGCTCATCATATTTTTTACAATTGGAGCATATTGATTCACCTGAACACTTCACTTTTCTATTACGACAATTCTGACATGCTTTAGATATTCTAACTGGACGTCTTTTACATACCTTTTCTGCCATGGTTAAATGAAGGAATGTGAATAGTGGACGTTTAAAGACAAGATTTACTCTTCAGAGTATCTCAAGAGATAAGCTTAAAGATATTGAGTGTTATCGCTTTCTTCAAATCGTGAGGAGCGCAATCGGGTCTCGGAATAAAACACGAAACAAGATTTGTACAAAAAACTCTGGATAATTGGATTTCTCATTTTATATACAGTTGAAGTTATATTAAGAATATAAATGAATAAGTTATAATAAATATATAAATAAATTAAAATCATCAAAAGGAGTGACCTCTACTAAGCTTTAATAGGATAAAAAGTTCTTAGCATATAGTTATAAAATGTAGGTTGTAAAAAACGATTATACCTCTGTAATCTTTTCTTTTCTTTAGGATCTAATGCTCCTCCTTTTTCTAATTTATTTTGTAATATACGACGTCTAGCAGTGAACATTCTTTTGATTTTCCATTCTCTGAAAGGTAACAGGGCAGTGGCACTAACAAAACAAGATACAGCAACAAATATTTGACAATACAAATATGGTTTATCTTCAGTATCTCTTTTCAATTTCAAAGCTATAATTTCAGCTGGAATTAAAGGAATACCACCAGTAAATGTAATTAAGAAAGTAGCAGACAATAAATCAGGCCCACTGCCACCAACAACATCAGAAGTCAATGGAGTGAAGTTAACCCAGTTAACTCCCATGACAGAACCAACAATAAAACCAAAAACAATTAAAGCAGGATAACTAGTAATAAAGATCCAAAACACTAGAGTAATTAAGCCAATAAAATAAACTAGTACTATAGTAACGTTAGTTCTTCCACATTTATCACTAATATATCCTAATAATGGTCTTCCAATACATTGAGCAACACTTTGTACAGTTGTTACAATTGAACCTTGTTCACTACTTAAACCAATAGCCGTAGCATACGACGAGAAAGAATAAAGTAGAATAGCATAACTTAAACCATAGATTGCATTCCAAGTGACTAAACACACAATAGGCATTTGAGTAAAAATATCCATTCTATTTGCACAAACCCAAATTTCTTTCCATAAAGGGATCTTCACCGTAGCTTTTAACGAAGTTCTAGGTCTCATTAAAATAGTAGTGATTAATAACATGAATCCTGACACTAAGCCAATCATTCTCAATGCCCATTTATAACCACCTTTACCATCAATAATTGATTGACTTGGTCTTGCAAATACTATACCCGCAAGACCAGCACCTGCTGTACTAATTCCAGATGCAATGGAACGCTTTTTTAAAAACCATGTAGGAAGAATTATAAATGCGGGACAAGCAACTAAAGCAAATCCAATAGCCATCAAGAATCCTTGAAATATGATCAATTGAGTAATTGTAGTTGCAATTGAAGCTAACCAAAAACAAACAAATTGTAAGATAACTCCTGAACCCATAACTATTTTCAAACCATATCTTCTTACCAGCATATTTGCAAGATTACACAACATAAAACTAATCCCTAAAGATAACCCACCAATTAAAGCATACTCAGTCATAGTTGCACCTGGGAAGTGATTTGATTGAACATAATAATCTAAAAAAACACCATAAACTGAATTAACACCCCATGAAAAACAATTGGCACTAAGAGCACAAAAAGCAGCAGTCCAACCCCAAAATGTTCCATCTGGAGGTTGATCAAGTATATCAATTTTGTTAAATTCACCATCATCTTTTTCTTCAACATTATCATTAGAATTCAGTTCCACATCTTGTTCTTTTCGTTTCTCTTGATTAGTGCTTTCAATACCATCATCGAATGGAATAGGCTCAATTTGATTTTCAGTTTCCTTTCTGGTTAAATCATTTTCATCTTTAATAGCTTCTAAGATTGTAGATGTTCTTGATAAGAATGTGTTATAATTCTGAACCTTAGTAGATTGAGAAGGAATATTTCCTGAATCTATTTTCTGTATTGTATCATCATCATTATGATTATTAAAAAATTCTGAATTTGTAGTTGATTCAATTGAATCTCGGGAGCTAGCAGTCATTTTTCCGACAAGTATCTATTTTTTTATTTTTTTATTTTTTTTTCAGTCTTTTTTTTCAAAGTGAGGAGACAGAGAGAGAAAAAAGAAAGTTTAGAGGAATAAATAATTTAACTTTTAACTTTTGAATTATAGTAGTAGTATATAAATTTATTAAGGGAACGGGACAGACTATATATACAAGAAAGAGTCTGGTTAACTGATTAGTAATTTCCGCTTTTTGTTTAAAACCATTTGAATAGACTACAATTTGATAAGGGAAGATGACTCTTTAAGGCAAGCTCTTCTTACGGATACCGGATCCGGCCGCCATGCCGTGCCAAAAGCGGACGCACGGGGGTCTTCGGCCTTCGATCTTCGGCGTTGGGGTTGGGGTTTCACAAAGTCCGAGAACTAGATCCAGGATCAGCGGTTATAGTTTATACCCAAGGACTTTGGCTTTGTTCAAGAACACATTATTATTCAAATTATCATTAATATTTTCAGTGGTAATCCATTCAATGTCCATTATCTCTTTTCTGAATTTGATATCATTATTAGTTAATTTATCATATAAAACCAAAGACTCACCAGTTTGATTTTCATAAAACCAAATCATTTCTTTAATTTTTTCTAATCCTATTAAATTGACTCTTTTGTTTTGAACAAATATAAAGCTATAATGAAATAATGTTTTCATTAACATTTTGAAATTGTCTTTATTATTTAATAATCTAAACCATTTTTTATAATTCTCAAACATAACTTTAGTTGTTTTTTCTCTATAACCTTTTGACATCTTGTTAATCTTGTAATATCTTCCAGTAAGATAATTCATTGCTGATAATGCATTCCAAAGTTCATTACATTCAATGAAATAATTGACAAATAAAACTATTGTTTCCATATTGATTAGTTTTTTATGTCTTTGAATTAGTTGTAAAGCTCCATTAATATTATGATAATCATCCAACTTGACTCTAATCATAGAGTTAAATACTAAAACATCATGTTTTGAAGAAGATGAAATCATTTGTGATTCTAGTAAACTATTTTTAAAATCGTTATAACTTATATCACTTTCATTATCAATCATCTGTTTTCTATAAATAGTAGCTACAACATCATTAAGCACAGGCTTTATAGTGAAATCAACACCATTTTCAATCATCATTCCTAATATCCTAAGTTTAATATCAACTGTGTCCACAATTAAATATAATAAATGAAAAGTGGATTCATCTATAGGTAATCGATAAAACCAACTTGATTTCTTTAATATTACTCCAATAAACTTGGATAATGAATCAGATTTTTTGAAAGTTTTATCAACTTTGTTTAATTTCTTAACTTGGAGAACACTAAAGAGAATTAGATTAAAAGATTCATTATTTGGTTTGATTCCTAAAATTTTTTCAAACTGTTCAAGTGTATATAAACATCCATTCACATCTCCCAATCTTGCATAAAACGAAACTATTAAATTTAGAATACTTATATTCGAAATAAAAGTTTCAAATTCAGGTAATTTATGACTCAATAGCTCATCTAAAAACAAATATGTTTCACCATCAAGTTCTGATTTACTTCCATAGTCATTAGAGATAACTTCTTTCAAGTAACTGTGAAACTTTATCTTTGTTAATTCTTTGGGAAATTCAGGATATGATGATATTATTCTAGCTTTAAACGAACGATTGGGCCAATTGAAAGGTTTTTTATTCTTGGATATTAGTCTTGATTGTAAGTGAACAACAGAAATAAGTTTTTCAAAACTTTTCAAAATGAACATATCAGGAGATCCTTGATTAGTTGTCATTTCAGAAATCTTTCTCAATCTTTCAAGGTGATCTTTTTCATTATTCGTTATAACTGTAGTTAAATCATTACTATCATCATCTGATTCTAAATGAAGTAAATTTGAATCAGTAATTATCCCTTGATTATCATTTTCATTATATGGTAGAGAATAAAGCTCATCATCATTCAACCAAGACACATATCTGTCATTTTGAGACACTGAAAAATGTTTTGTTTCACCCATTAAATCAAATATATCAATTGAACCATCATTATGATCTTCGTCAATGCTTACCTTTGCCATTTGCAAATCTTTATCAGCAACATAGCCAATCATTTGATCATTCAGAACATTTAAATTGATTTTGTTTTTAATATCTACTGAAACTTGAGTTTCTGTTCTTATTCGTGCTTTTTCTTTTAGTATATGTAAAGTCGAATAACTATGAGATAATGCGGGGAGTCTTGATCGATTTAGTGTGAGGATTGGAAATTTTCCTAGATTTTTGAAGATTTTCACTGTATTTCGTAATCTATGAAGTTTAATCATTATACCTAGACATATATAGACGTATTCTAGTGTTTTAACAAGCTGGATAATTGAGCATGAGTGGGTTTACTAGTGGAAGTTACAATTTAATTGTCAAGACTAAGAGCGAATGCGGATTGTATCGTTGAAATTCACTGTGTGTATTCACAAAATCAAAAAAAAACAAAAAAAAAAGATCATAGAAACTGACTCAATAAAATCGTATTATATATATATTAATAGGGCAAAGAAAGTTAACTCCATACATTCTCGTAAAATGAAATAACAACTAGTGCAAAAAAAAAAAACAAGGCGTAATAAATAATCATAAAGAATTTCTCTGAAAAGAAAACAACATAAACTCTACTGTAAAGGTTCAGAAGAACTACTCAATCTGTTTAAATGGAGGTAAGCATCGGTACCATAACCTTCCATACTGATTAACTTCAAGTCACCTGAAAAGTATCTGGCATATAATCTAGAATGAGGTAGTCCAACACCAAGACCCATGAATGGAGGTTTGAATTGATCAAAACGTCCATGATCCATTTCCTGTTCTGTGATTTTCTCTGCTGAAGTGTAAAAGTAGGTCCAGATTAAAGGAACAGCAGATCTTGGAATTCCACCACCTTCATCTGAAATCTTAATTGTAATATCTTCTTCTCCTTCAGCAACAATAATCTTGATTGGAGGAAAGTCTATATCTTCAATTGATTTATCGGGATATAGTTTAGAATGATGTTCTATAGTGGCACGTAATGAATTTTTTAAAGTTTCAAATAACATATGAACCAAATGACCTGGAACATACATGAAGTCTAAATCTTCAGGGCAGTAAAGTTGAACTTTTGGTGCTTCCATTATATCAAAATGTTCTTCACAAGCAAATCTAGCGGCCTCTATAGCATCTTGAGCAATCTCCATAATATTTGTTTTCAAACAGATAATACCAACATAATTCTCATTACGAACATTACCTTGATGTTGTTTATTAATTGCAATTGTCTGTCCAATTAACATTCTGATACCAATTCTACTGAGATAAAATCTATCTAAAAATTGGTTAATTGAATTATCCAAGTAAGTATAATTATTTGCAGTTTTCCAATGTTGAACACCTCTAGCAATAGTTGTAACAGTAGCGTCATGTCTTTTTTTAATTTTTGTTAAAGTTTCAGTAACTAGTTTATTATAGCTTATGACATCATTCGGATAAAGAATATCTTTTGGAGTTGGAATAAAATAAGATTTTAAACCCAGCAATGGATCAACATGATGATGAAGTTTATTTAAATTTTTAACTTCGATACCATCTTCACTTTCTCTGTTCCTGTTGATAATCAATCCATCATCTTCAAATGTATAGGATCTATCGCTCTTATGTGAAATTTGATCTTTAGCAATTCGATGATATAAAGCATGGTGACCTTGATCAATGTTTTTATCAGCCAATTGAGCTTGTTCTAATAACATCTTATGAATAGCGGAATCGTGTATTATCGGATCAGGTAAATTAGTTAATTCTTCAAATGATTGAGCGTACCAATCTCTAACCAATTGAATAGATGGGTCTTGGTTTAAACCAAACGGTAGCTCTTCCAATTCTTTAACTCTATGAGACAATCTTATGGGAAGTTCATCTACGGCAAATCTGCAAGCATGAAATAAAGATCCGTCTGAAGGTTTAGGTCCAAACTGAACCATTTGTCTTAAGGATACTCCAGTTTGGGGTATTTGAGCACATTTATAAATTTGATCTCTTAAAGGCTTTGTAAGCTTCCAGGACATTAGAATTTAAGGATTAATAGAAAAAAAAATATTAAGAATATTTAAGAAGAATAAGAAATAATATAGAAAAACACAACTTCAAATTAGTCTCTTAATTAAACTTAAACTTGTAAAGTTAGGAAAAAATAGTCAGATCACAAAAAAACATATGAGCTCATCCAAATTCAAATTTGGTCCAATTGAAAATCGGGTGAACGGCGCGGCGCAGCAAGGGGCGTGTTACTTGTGGCTGGGAGGGCGTAGCACATATACGACGCGTCGATCGGGAGTGGAAGAAAAGAAGACGCAGAGCCGCAAACCTTCTAAATATTATTATTTTTTATACCATATTTTTTTTTTTAAATTTATCAACTAAGATTTGAACTAGTTGATGTACAACATGGCAGGCACTCAGGTTTAGAATTATGAAAAACAAACAAAAGTAACAAAAATGATAACACGATATACATTCCTTTGTAAGAAGTTACTGATACGGCTTCCCCAACCAAAAATAAGACTTTTCACAACATCTTTTCTTACACATCAATTTAATCGTACTCCATTAACATCAACTTTAAACAAAACAATGATAGAAGAACATAAAACAACTTCTGGAAAAAAGGATTATCCTGAATCTTTATTAAATATAACCTCTTCTATTGATTTATCAAATGAACCATTCAATTTTGACTCAATGGTGATCACTCGGAGAAATAATTTAGATTTTGCCTCATCCCACAAGACTACTTCAGTTATTGACCCCCCTACTGGTAAACATAAACACAAACATAAACATAAACAGAAAGATCAACGTCAAAACCAACTATTTTCTATCACAATACCATCATTTGACCCTTTAAATATTGAGACCGAAGACAAACCTCTTGATTTACTTCGTTTTCTAGTGGATTCTAAGTCTGGTATTCTCAAAGAGGAAACCATCAAGAGAAAGCAGAATAAATTAAACATCAACACTGTCATCAATAATTATGATTTAAAATTTGAAAATCTTTCATCATTACCTACACCTTTAACTAAATTATCATTAAACACCTGGATCCATGATGTCTTGGAATTAGAAAAAAGTGAGTCTCAACTAGAATTACTAAAACCAATATTTGATGACTTAATGAAAAATCATGAATATTGCACAATGTTAGATAAAGAATCAATTAAATTAATGCTTAGATTTTATGGAAGAAACAATGATTTTGATAGAATCTTTGAATTAAAAGAATTAGTTGAACAATCTAAACCCTCTCTCAACTTTTATTTAGACTTTGGAGTTGAATTTTTACGCTATTCAATTTTAGATAGCAGTTCAACTTCACCTATTTTCATAGAGTTTTTAAAATCAATGAAAAAAAATAATTTAAAACTAGATTCAAACCTACTTTATAGTGTTTTTTATCTGCTTGATAGATTTCAACGTATAGATTTTTTAAAACTATTAAAATCAAGAGGAATTACAATTACTGGAAGACACAGAGAGTTTATTTTTGTTTCAAATACTGAAACATCAGATCAATTGATGTCTTCTATGAACCGTAGTGGAAGAGAATGGACACCAGGTTTAGTACAATTTGCTTGCGAGTTAATGTTAGAAGAAGGAAAATTAGTGGAAGCTTGGTTTTTCATGAAACAGAAATATTTCAAACATTTAGATCAAGACTTAATAACTACAAGAACAGGAATTTTGTTTATTGATTATTTAAAGGAGAACAAAATGGCTTATAATATTCCATCATTTTTAATATGCATTAATTCAATGACACAACAAAATTTTGATGATTATGGATATATGAAATTAATTGAAGATAGAATAGAATTGGGTACAAAAATAACTAATTGGAGATATTTAACAAGGGCATTGATTGATTTGCCCCAAGATGGAAAATTAAGAAACAAGTTATTAAATAAAGTTAATAGTGTGGTTACTTCAACAGTTGAAGGCCCATTCACTAATACTTTAACATTTGACGAGTCTAACGTATATGAATCTTTGACTAATCCTCCAATTGGTGGTGTAAGTATTTTTTATAAAGCTAGATGGAATCCACTATTCACTAGATTCCTATCTGTTGAATCACTAAGAGAATTGTTTTATCCTACTGATAGAAAATTTGATCTGAACCTTCAACTTATTGATTTCACTTTATATAAACAGTTTGATGGAAATCCAATTTTAGGATGGAGTGAATTTTGTAAACTAACTAACAATGAAAATCTAGAAATGAATCATGATAATACAAGAAGGTTCATTAATTATTTCATGGGGTCCAATGAGTTTTATTTTGCTTTTGCATTTCTAAAATATTTGGATCAAATGCATGGTGTTAATATCCAAGCTGATGGATATTGTAACATGTTGCATATCCTATACAAGAAACGAAAAGTTTCAAAAAATTGGTTATTTGTAGTTAAACTTTTACGTTATTTGACATCTTATAACACTACATTCTGGGATCCCGATGGAACAAGAAAACAACTTTTTGAAGATTTAGCTCATGAAAATGGTTACCATGATTTTAAAATTGATGAAATTACTCCTTTAGAACTTGAAAATATCCACTATGTTATAAAAAATCTTAAATGGGAAAGTAGTTTGAATTTTATATTGGAGAAAAACTCGGGGAGTTTCAAAAAAGCAGCTAATTTCTTGAAATTAGGAAAATCAAGATATGAAATAAGATCTTTGATAAAATCAAAACAACTTGAAAAAGCATGGAGCGAAACATTTAAATCTTTCACGGAGATGCCACAAAGCATTGCTGAGATATTCATTTATTATTTTGATTCTAATAACCAATTACACAACCTATACTTATTTGCTGAATGGATCAAATCCTCTTCCAAATCAAATTATGCTGATGAATTATATCAAAGAATAATGAGAAGAATAGTTAGAGGATTAATTGTTGGAGATAATACAACATTAAGTCAAAATCAAGTTACTATACTTAAATTAATATACAGCACGACACGAAATCAACTTAATTGGAATAAATCAGATTATTCGAGGGTATTAACTGATAAACTAGCCAAAGCAGGTATGACTACTTGGAAATTCTCGGAAAACGAGCTCAATATAGTGTTAGATATTAAAAACAATTTAAAATGGAATTTGGATAATACTGGTTCCCCAATTTTTGATAGTGATGAGAATTCTGAAGAATTTAGAATTGTAGCTGGATGGTTTACTAAAAAGATATTACCAGTTACTTTAATTGACCTAGACAAGGTTGATGAGATAGAGACACATAAGTAACATTTTCATATACATATTTTTTACGATTATACGATTTTTTTCTGTACATATTTTACGCTTTTTATTCAATTGGGATTAATGGGTTTATAAACAAAAATAATTAAATTAAATATAGAAAAAGCCGGATTGGCCCAAGGTTAATTAAAATAAAATTAAAGGGATAATAACACGTAAATGCGTGAAGAAGACTCAAAATTTGATAACAAATATATTAAAAGAATTACTGTAGTAAAAAGACTAAACAGATTTGAAAGAGAAACGAAAGTAATTTAATAAATTAACCACCCCAAAAATCAGAACACAGAATAACAAGTAAACAAATAAAAAAGTATTTCTGAAAAGATAAATAAAAATTTTGAAACTCAAAAGTAAAATAATAAAAACCGAAAAAAAAATCATAGGAATAAAGAGAATAAATAAATAGCCAGGAACCAATGAAGTGAAACTTCTTTCAGGTTCTTGATATTCATAGTCAAAAAAAAAAAACTATAGTAAATAAATTAACATGGTAAAAAAAGAAAGACAAAAAAAGAAAAGCGTAAAAAACTAATAGTTTAAAATCAAATTAAAGCTAAACAACGATAATAGCAGAATAAGGTATTATACCAATAAAAATCAAAGATAAATTCAAAGTGAAACAGAAAAACAAAACAAGACTCGAAAATCATAGAGCTGCAAGTTATTTAAACTCTACCAACAACAGCAGTCATAACAGCATCATTAACATCATTCAACAAATTTCCAACTCGCTGACGGCCATAGTTAAAATTATCATTCAACAAATTGGTAAAACGGTCATTACCTAACATCATAGCACCAACTCTATCTCTAGCAGTAACAATAGTGGCTTTGAATGTTGAGAAATTTTCGATCTGGATTAAATTAAATTCATTACCCAACAAAATCAGGATCAAAAGCAGCATGAATGGGAACCAAAAAAATAACAAACGTTTATCAGAATTCCAAGACATTTGAGACTTCAATGAAATCACAAGTTCGCCCTCCTCGGTGGAGTCTGTAACAGAAGTGGTGGCAGCACCTGTTGTAGCAGCCTTTTGTGTCTGATCTTGTTTAGATTTGTTAGATTGGGCTTCGGCATCGTGACCAGTAAAGTTTATTAGGGATCTCAGAGAGGAATCTTGAGGGAATAAATCGTCATAAGCAGGTAAAACATCTTCTCCATTTACAACAGCACCATTTACAGCAGCATTTTGTGTACGTTGAACTGGAGAAGCAATAACAGTAGCAGCATCAGACTCACTCAGTTCGCCAACTTGGGTATCTAATTTAGGTGAGCTTGAGTTAAATGTACCAAATGCTTTTTTCATTCTCTTCCACAATTCGAATCCGGTGGCTTGATTCTTTATTTCATTTTTAATAACCATCTCTTCGATTATAGAGTCTTGAGTATTCGGATGGAGTTTCTTATCTCTTGATGTACCGACAAATTCAGAATCCAAGTACGATCCACTCAAATCAAAGTCACCTTCATCATCTGCTTCATCTTCATAATATCTATCATCATCTCTATCATCATCTTCAACAAAGAAATCAGTATTTTTCAAACCAGATTTATTGATATTCATGAAAGTAGGTTGGAATGCTGAATATTCATCATCATCATCATCATACATGCTCTCAAATGAATCAGTGGAAGGTCTTCTTGGAATATCATGTTTGACACCAATCATAGCATCAGAAGAATTACGTTCATTTGAAACAAAATCTGAAGTAGGAACAGGTAAAGTATCTAATAAATCTAAAACATTTGAGTCGCAGATATCTTTAATAAACACATTGTTCTTCAATTTTATATTTGTAGTAGCTTTAAACTTAACTAATAACTTGATAAGATCTCTATGACCATTGATTAATGCAAAATGTAATGGAGAAAAATCGTTTGAATCTCTGAAATCAACCTTCGAACCATTCTTTAATAAAAATTTACACAATCTTTTATAACCTTTGATACAAGCAAGATGTAACATAGTATGACCTTCTAGAGTACAGACAGCCCAGTTTGGTGTGGTGATTGGTGAGTTTGGTAATTTCAACATTTGAAAGAAATTAAGTAAAATTGATTCTTCATCCAAATCTGATGAGGATAATTCTTGCATTGTCATGGCAGCTTCAGCAATCCAACCTTCATAATGATCAGAAGAGGTCATGTGTTTATTGGATGTGTTTTCTTGTTGTTGCTGTTGTTGTTGCTGTTGATCACCACCTTCATTTGAGTTGGAATTACCAATAATACGTTTGGCGATATTTTTAGCATCTTCCAATTTACCATTCATCTTTAATCCAACAATTTGTAAAGCCAATTCAATCAACTGTCTATCTGAATCGTCAGTGTATGTGAAAATTTGATGAGTTGAAGTAGCTAATAATCCGGCTCCATCATCTGTATTTTCTTCAAAAGTAACTAGCACTGGACCTGCTTGAGAAGCAGGTGGTAAATAAGTAACAATTGTAGAGTCTGACCAACAGTGAGTTGCTAAAGAAGAGTTAGCACCAAATTTAACACTCAATCCAGGGCGGAAATTTGAACCTAGTAAAGTAACCTCTATACCACCCCTAATTGGACCTTGAGCTGGAATGATTCTTTGAATTGAAGGTAATGTTGCTTGTTTTTGTTGGGCAAGAGTTGGTTGTTGGCTTAAAACCTCAGCTATTTGAGCGTGAGATGTAGAATTTCTCTTTTCCGGAGTTGTTGAGCTGACGCTAGTAGCAGAGGTTGAACCAAAGTGATTTGTAGGAGAAAGAGAATCTGTTAGAGGAGAGATTGGTTCTTTCTTTACCGACAAATTTGGCATCGATGGTGTTGTAACGGAAGGAACTCTTTGCTGTGAAATACTTCCATAATAAGTTGAGCTTGAATTTACCCCAGCAGTACTATCAGCGGGGGACCATGCTCTTTTTCTCTTTGTTGGTCTTATATCTTCATTATGCGATAATTGAGAATTATTAATTGGGGCACTAGCACTTGTAAAATCACTTGATGATTCATCAATTGAAAGTGGTGAAAATTTAACTTGATGTTGTGGGAGAGTTTCTATTCCTCTAGGTTTATTCAATTGCTGTTCGCTAATATTACCTTCGCCCTTGCCGGATTTCTTTCGATCCATGATCATAATAGGATCTGACAGTGTTTTACCCAAAATCTTGTTGTTGTAATCTTTCAAAACGAATAATAACCTAAAGCCATTAGGTTCCTGATGATGTCTACAATAACAAATAATTCTGGATAATAACTCCACCGATTTTTCATTTGAATCATTTGAACCAGTTGGTCTTGGGAAAGATATAACCTCTTTACAATTGAATATTATGGCTCTCTTTGGAATTTCTAAATTCCAATTACTGAAATCGTCAGCAATACCTGCTTTTCTTCTAGATGCTCTCTTTAACTCTCTTCTCATACAACGTTTGCAAACATTACAACTTCTTAGTTTTTTATCATCTTCTTCAGCAGCAGCAGCATTTGGAGAAATAGCTTCTTCTTTGCTGATACTGTTCACACGTGGAGAATAGCCCAAACCTTCGGAATTTTTATCATTTTGTGTTGAATTTCCAACTACAAATGTATCTAAATAAAGCATATGAGGTTGAATACTTTCCGGCACAGTAGTGCTTTCTAGTGTTAGTTTTGGTTTGGCAATGGTATCTCTTGGTAAGTGTAATAAAAATTGAGGAGGAGCTGGTGAAACAGATAGTTGAATTTTGATTTGAGTTTCAACTCTTGAAAACTGAGGTAAATCAGCAATTGTTAATTTATAAGGCAAGTTGGTGTTATCATTTGAATTAGTTGATAAATATTCAGAAGGAATACTAGTAGTTGTAACTTCTGGATCACTTGAACAAGGTGTAGTTGTAGTGTAATTTAAAGATGAAGCAGCGGCTGGATCATCTTTACTTAATGGTGCATCTTCTCTATCTTGTTCTTTGCCATTATTATTGTGATTTCCCCCAAACTTTAACTTCATGAGTTCATTTCTAGATTCCTCATATCTATTGAATTCTTCCATATTTTCACCAGTGCTCAAATTGTCATACTTCATAATATCTCTCATTGGATAATCTATATCTGGGTTATTGGTAATATTGGAAGTACTTGAAGTAGATGTAAGTGGAGTATTCTCTTTCATCAGCGCATCATTGGAAGTCATATCCATATGATGATCAGAATCAGCAGAAGGTGAATTATCAGCCATAAACATGTAGTCATCCATTCCAGCTATGAAGGCAGCACCTGAAGGGGGAGACAGGATTTGTGCTTGGTTTGAAATTGGAGTTTGAGTTTGAGTTTGAGTTTGAGTTTGTAATTGTTGATGATCGTTTTGTTGTTGTTGTTGCTGTTGTGGCTGTTGATTTTGTTGATTTTGATCGTAAATTCTAGTATCTAAGAATTCATCTAATAAGTCATCATTAAAGTAGGAATCATATTCCGGTTTAGGTTGTTCATTAGGCTGTTGCTGTTGTTGATTTGCGTGAGAGTTGGGGAACATCGAAAGCAGAGTCTCCATCTTGTAGTTTGTAGTTTATAGTTTATAGATAAATATAGATTTAAATTTGAGCAAGTAAAGAAATACAATTAAAGTGTTGAAAGGATTAAAATAATTGAGTTTTCTTTTCTTTTTTGCAAGGGATGTAGACGTAGTCAATAACTAATAAATAGATGTTGGGCAGTGAATCAATTGGAGTAAGAATTTGGAAAAAATAAGTTTTTTAAAACTGGATAGTATGGAATAAGAAAATGAAAAAAGTTTGTTGTAAACATAAACAAAGTATATGATGATTCACGTTATTTGCCTCGTCTCTCAATCAATTTGAATATAAATTTGAATTGTTCTTTTCCAACAGGGTTGGGTTAGGTTGCGCACGACCTGAAAATCAAGAGGTCTGTTGGGGCTACCGACGCGACATTTCCAGAAATATCGACGCATTACGTAATTTATATTATCTATCATAATAACAGGCAATAAGTACCAGAAGTATACATAGTTTCTAAGTAAACAAAATCAAATAATAAACAAATAAACAAATAATGTTAAAGTACCAATATCAATCCAAAATAAAAAATAAAAAAATAAAAAAATAAAAAAATAAAAAAATAAGCCATAGTCGATAAATTGGTAGCAAGAAAAATTAAAAGCAAAACTTAAATATAAACATTATACAATAAAAACAGAAACAAAAACAGAAACATTTTTGAAAACATTTTAATCATCAACCATATTATCATCAATTGGAGGAGGTGGGGGAGTAGATCTAGCCCTGGTGGTACTGTACTCTCTTCTTTTGTCGTTGTATGAAGGTGTTTGTGGTCTTTTGTTTGAGTCTCTATATTTTCTATCTCTTTCATAAGAAGGAGATCTTCCTCTTGCAGTGTCTCTTCTATCTCTTCTTTCATAAGATGGAGATCTACCCCTTCTTTCGTAAGATGGAGATCTACCCCTTCTTTCGTAAGATGGAGATCTACCCCTTCTTCTATCTCTATCATATGATGGTGATCTACCTCTACCTCTACCTCTACCTCTACCTCTTTCCCTATCACTATCTCTACCTCTGTCTCTATCTCTGTCTCTATCTCTATCTCTATCATCGTAACGTCTTCTATCATCATATCTTCTATCGTTATATCTTCTGTCTCTAATATCATAACTAGATCTATCTCTATCATCGTATTGTCTTCTTCTATCATCATTATATCTTCGATCGTTGTATCTATTTGAAGGTGGGTCTCTTCTTCTTTGAGCAACTGGTAATTTTTTTGCCTTTTCACATTTTAAGCCAACGTCATGATCCAAAACAAATTCAGCATCTAAAAGCTTACCATCAGCTAAATCATCCAAGATTTTTTCCATATCGGCAATCTTTCTAAAAGCAATAAACCCATATTGACCGTCATCAGTCTGTCTTGGTGGCAAAACATTAACTTGAGCTAATGGACCATACCTATAGTAAAATATGAAAAAAATCGTAGAGAGTAAGTTAGTGATCGAAGTTTTTAGGTGAGGGAGAGAGAGAATGTGAGTGTTTTTGGTTAAAAAAAAAGGTGACCTAAGCAATCATGAAAAGCATTAGTCTGGTTTCAAATGTTACACATAATATGGATGTATGAGCAAGTTTGGGAGTATATGTACATGATAAGTATTGGCTTTAATAGTGTTGGTTTTCAGTTAAGAGAAAGTTTAAAGATGGAATTTAGAATTTTAAAAGTTTGTTGTTGGGCTGCATCATATTAGGACATTGAAAGAAAACTGGTATTCACTGAATAAACAAAAGTGAAAAAATTCAAAACTGACTGAACAAAACAAATTCAACAACTATTGGCCGAAGTAAGTGGAACGTGAGAGGGAATTGAAATAGAGTTAACCAGCTGTGTGTATTCTTAGTTTACAGATAGTGATTTTGTATTCTCTGATGAGAAACATTTAAGTGAATGAGCAAAGTCTAGTCTAGTGTTTCAAACAGTTTAAAAGTGACGGTAGTGATATACAGAAAGCTTTTTGACAGTCATACCAAATGGTTGTGTTGATAAAAAGTTTATACATACTTCTCAAAAACAGAAGCAAGCAATTTAGCAGAGGTACCTTTAGCGAATCCTGTCACATAAAGAGTAGCCTTTGGAATTGAATCCCTTCTGAATGGAGGTGGCATTCTAATCTTAACCAATTATCAGGAGTTCAACTGAAAAAAAGATTGTGTTTATGACAGCTCGCTCAGAAAGCAAAGACATTAAAATATGTCATTTTGAATTATTGTGAAACGAGATGGAAAACAAAAAAAGCGTGTGCGACTCAATATATATTTTTAATTTTTTTATCTTTATTTTCTTTTAAATTTTATTTTTCACCTACCTAAATTTTTCACTAATTTTTACTCAAATGACCAAATCAATAAAAATGTCTAATCCAGTTCAATTTAGAATTATAGTGGGCTCTTATGAGCACAATATTTTATGTTTATCGGTAACACTACCCTCTGAAAATGAAGAAAATTCAAAAAAACTATCTCAACCTTTTTTTCAACCTATCTTCCATTTTGAAGCACATTCTTTATCAATTAGAGCAATGGATATAGCTAAACGTTATTTGGTGTCAGGATCTAATGATGAACATATTAGAATATATGATTTACAGAAAAGAAAAGAGTTAGGTATGTTATTACAACATCAAGGATCAATCACTAAACTTGTATTTTCCGATGAAGCTACAACAAAAGTTACACTAAAAGATGATGATAAAGAAGGTTTACAAAATAAGGATAGATACATAAGTCATAAGAATGGTAAGTGGTTATTAAGTGCAGGTGAAGATGGGAAAATTGTTATCTGGAGAACTAAAGATTGGGAACAATTTGGTGTTTTAAAAGGTCATAAAGGTAGAATTAATGATTTAGCAATTCATCCTTCTGGTAGAGTTGCCATTTCTGTGAGTGATGATAAAACTATTAAATTATGGAATCTAATGACTGCTAAAAAAGCATCAACTTTAAAATTGAAAGGTGTTAACACTCATGGTCAAGCAGCCTACTTATGTAAATTCGATCTAGATGGTGAATCATTTGCAGTTGGTTGTTTAACTAGAATGTTAATTTATAAAACAAGGGAAGCTAAAGTGAATAATCTTTTCAAATTTAAACACACATTAATGGCATTAGACTTTTTCTCTTTAAAAGGTACTCAATATTTGATTGCTGCTTTTGGTGATGGTGCCATTTCATTTTTTGATTATTCAAAATTATTAAGTATTGAAAGTAATGAAGATGGTGAAGCACTTGAATTACCAGATCCAGATTTCAAATTACAAGGCCATGCTAACAGAGTTAAAGGATTTTCAATTTATCAAGAAAAAACTGATGCAGGAATAATCTTAAGTTTCTTAGTTTCAATTTCTTCCGATGGTAAGATTGTTGTTTGGGATTTAAATAAAAGAGATCAAGTTGCTGTTTATGATACAGGTGAAAGATTAAATGTTGTTGGTACAGTCAATGAGTCCATTGAAAAAGCTGGTTCAATGAAACCACGTTATGATCCAACTAAAGAAGCTGTCGAATTTACTGAAAGTGAGCATGAAAGTGATGGTGAATCATTAGGCCATATTTTGAAAGGAAGAAAGAAGAAGTCCAAGAAACAGATGAGAAAGGAAAAGCAAAAACTTTTAAGTGTTGAAATGTAATGTATAGTTATTTTGTCATATATAGAACAAATTATTTTAATATTTTTTTTAAAACAAGGGAAAATACATTATTTAAAGGTAAGTTAGAAACTAAACGTGATATAAAGCCAGCATATATAGGAGAAAGAGCAGAAATACTACAGATAAAAGAGAAGAATGAAAAAAGTGTAAAACATGAAACTAAAAATTAGGTGACAACGGTAGATCTATAATTTTGATTTATTTAATCTAGCAACATGCTTATCGAACAAAGCCTTAGCTTTGCTCCAAACAGGAGCAGTTTGTCTTGCTGGTAATTGCTTTAATGATGGCAATAAGTCTCTAGCAAAGAATTCAGAAGCTTCTCTTGGTAACAAGGAAGGTAAGTGATCAATTGAAATCACAGATAATTTAGGACCCTTAGTAGTTTCAACCAAAACTGTTGGCTTGTTAAAAACAGTAGCAACAGTATAAACTGGAATTGGATTGTGTGGGTTAGTAGTATCAGCAGAGACATCGACAATTGTTCTCAATTTTCTATCTTCACGGTTTAGAGCTTCATAGTTGGTGAAAGGCGGAATTGGTTTAGATAAATAAATACAATTAACAAAGACATCAGCTTGAGTAATTTCTTCAAATGGACCACCTCTGGCAGTTTCAGCCATATCCCACTTGATAATATTAGCATCTGGAATACCGACTTTATGACATAATTCAATAGCACCAGAACCACATCTACCTAAAGCACCAATAATTAAAACAGTTGGTTTTCTACCAACTTTAGCAACAGCGTTCTTTAAATCTTTCTTGACATCAGCAACTAATAAATCTTCATTAGGGTAAGGAGTGACACCTGATAAGTCCTTATCATCAGAATTCAATTGCTTGAAAGCCCAATCTTGTAAACCTAAAGCAGCACCGGCAAAACCAGCATAAAAACCAAAAGCGGCAACTCTTCTACCTTGATCATTTTCCAAAAATTCTAAATCGTATAAAGTACCGTTACCAGCTGGGAATCTGGATAAAACTTCTTCCCAACCACCTTGGTTCTTGTAACAATGAGCAAATTGAATATGTTCATGAACCAATGGAAAATCTTCTTCTGGTAATTCTTTTAAACCAATGATAATTCTATCAGTTGGAGCACTAACCCAAGAGCCTTCTGGAACAATTTTGGCACCAGCCTTTTTATATTCATCAGTTGAAAAAGTAGATTGAGATGATTCTTCAACATAGATATCAAAATCGCCAGTTTCCAAAAGTTGTTTAACAGTAGTTGGAGTTAAACCAGCTCTTGCTTCCATAGGTTTTTGTTCAGCTCTTAAATGTAAAATAACTTTAGCCATTGTGTGTATAAGTGTTTTTGTGTATAGAATAAACTAAGACGATAAATTTGGTAAAACCTAAGTAAGGTGTTGCATTTCAGATAAGTGAGTTATCGATGCTCATTTATATTTATACCTGAAAATTCATTTTTTTTTTGAAAAATTATCTCGGTGACTCATTGCCATTTCGGGGTGATAGTTACTCCTCTATTTATACATACTCCGAAGTGGCTGGTGCTTATTTTTTGGTGCGCCACATAAAGGCAATTTTGTTATTGTCTCATTAAAAATAAACACTATTTAAAACCGATTTGGGGTTTTAAATGGTTTCATTATTTCCTAATTTAACCCTCAATTAACTCTTTAATATGCCGGCAGATAGTCCTAGTATATCTACTCTAACTATATCTCCACTTGTTGCCAAAAGAAAATCTAGAGATTACTTCCAGACTCCTCCTAATGTGCTTCTTCCTAATCATCAGAACCAAAGACTGAGTAGTAGATTATTCTCTTCTCCAAGTGCCTCTAAACTAATAGATCCTATGAATAACAATGCAAACAAATCTAACAGTTTGAATTCAAATTTCAATAACACCACAATAAATTCAAATACAAATACAAATCCTGAAGATGAAGCCCGTGTTGATGATGAGGAAGATGAGGAAATCCCAATGTCTCAAGCTGATAAACTTAGATTATGGAGACATGATGCCTTACTACAACATCATTATAGTACTGCAATTTATATTGGTGATAAGGTATTATCTCTTACGTCTGATCCTAATGATGCGTTTTGGTTAGCTCAAGTTCACTATTCAAATGGTAACTATCAAATTGCAAGAAATTTAATGGCTGGTCCTAAATTCGAAGATTCTGTGAGTTGTAGGTACTTGACTGGTTTGTGTCTAATCAAATTAGAGAAATTTGATGAAGCATTAGATATTATTGGTGAGATAAATCCTTTCAAAAAAGATCACTCTATTAAAAATTCTGATGGTGGTATTAAACTAGAAGCATCAATGTGCTATCTAAGAGGATTAATTTTTTCCAAACAAAATAATTTTGATAGAGCTAAAGAATGTTATAAAGAAGCTGTTTTAGTTGATGTTAAATGTTTTGAAGCTTTTAATGAATTGATCAATAATCATTTGCTAACTCCGGAAGAGGAATGGGATTTACTCAATTCATTGAACTTTGATGAAGCTGATAATAACAATGAATTAGTTAAACTATTATATACTACCAGATTAAGTAAATATAAGAATATTGGATTGTTTGAAGAATCGGAACAAAGATTAAAAGATGAATATGGTTTGACTGAAAATCTGGATATAATGTTAAGTCGTGCCGATTTGTATTTTATTCAATGTAAATTTCAATTATGTTTAGATTTGTGTGAAAAAATTATTGCCAAAGATGAATTAAATTTATCAGTTTTACCAAACTATTTAGGTTGTCTACATGAATTAGGTGGTAAAAACAAACTATTCCTGATGGCTCATAAGTTAGCTGAAAATTACCCAAATCATTATATGACGTGGCTTGCAATAGGTATTTACTATTTTTCAATAAAGAAAACAAATGATGCAAGAATATTTTTCTCAAAAGCTTCAATACTAAATCCAAACTTTGGCCCAGCTTGGGTTGGTTTTGCTCATACATTTTCCGCTGAAGGTGAGCATGAACAAGCAATTAGTGCTTACGCTACTGCATCAAGACTATTTCCTGGAATTCATTTACCAAATTTATTCTTGGGTATGCAATATTTGCAAATGAATAATTTAACTCTATCACATGAATATTTATCAGCATCCTATTCCATATGTCCAAATGATCCTTTGTTATTGAACGAATTGGGTGTATTATTTTACAACAAAAATCAATTATCAAAAGCAGAATCTTTTTTCCAAAGAGCACTAACAACAGCAAATAACTTAGATTCGGGAGCTAAATCATGGTCTTCAATTCATTGTAATTTAGCCCATGTCTATAGAAAGCAAAATCTATTTGACAAATCATTAGATCATTTTAATAAAGTTTTAAGAGTTAATAATAAGGATGTCAATGTGTACTCAGCAATTGGATTGATTTACTTAAAATTAGGTAAAGATTCAAAAGCTATAGAAATTCTTCATATTGCATTATCGATTCAACCTAACGATCCAATTGCTTTAGACTTATTAGATAAGGCATTAGAATCAAATTTACGCGTTTCAACGAAGCTTTTCTTGAATGAAAATTTGGTCCCAATAACTGCCACGAATTCAAGTATACCAGGATTTAACGTTCAACAAACTCCAAAATCTTCAAATTTTAATGAATTTGGAATTCCAAGTTCAAGAAGATCTGATGCTGTTTTACAAACTCCAATCAGTAAATCCACCAGAAATTTGAAAATTATAGGTGAGACTAAAAGAAAAGGAACCGACTTGGATTTAATCGTGGAAGACTTGAAAAGGGGTGAAGATTCAAGTGATGATGATGATGATGATGCTATTATGGAGGTGGAAAGTGATTAATGTATGATGATGTAACCACTATATGCGTTTTTATTAATAGCTTTACTTTTTTTTTTAGAATTTGTAGTTATATAATTTGCTGGATTAAAATAAATACCCATGGGAACCCTATTTTCTTTATACAGAATTAGGAAAACTGATTTTCAAGTAATTCAACTTACAAAGATAACGAACAATACTAACGGGAGATGGTGAAAACAAATTTAAAATCTGGAGTTTACGAGTGGAAAGAAGTTAGACAGATTATGAATTAAACGTATATCAATAAAAACAATATCCAATAAAAACAGGTTCAACAAAACAAATCAAATAAAGAATAAAAACGATAATCCAAAAATTGAAACTAATAAACCACTAGTATATCTAACATTTCTGGATCCATAAGCTTCATACAAACTAACATCGGAAGAAGCCAAGCAGTTAGATGAACAAATAGTAACTGTGGAAATTATAGAATCATGAACTGCAGTAACAGATGATGTTAATGGTTTGATGAAAGAGAGTAGTGTTTCTGAACCTGAGGTGGATCCTTTATGAGAGTTTAATCTATCAGGAGCATCAGTGGCTGTTGGAGTTGCAGTTATGTCTTGAAAAAGCGTTTTATCAACAGTAGTATGGAATAAACAAATAAACCAGTTGAAAAATGTGAATCCGAAAGGCACTTAGTGGTGTTAGTTGTATAAGTAGTTGTGTATGGAATTCCAGATGATCCATTGAATGAAGGGCAAACAATTGTAGTAATATCAGCTATTCCAGTACTGTAAGTGGAAGATGACTTGGAGTTATATGAAATAATAGAACTACCATTATCAGGAACTGGTAAGCTAGAATCAAATGGAAGTGTACAATTGCAAGTGATTGAAGTAATGATATCTGTTGTCTCCCCAGTTGTAGTAGGTAACACAGGTGATGAAGATATAAATGAGCAGCTGATGGTAATAATTGATTGAATAACTGTCGTAATCGATGAACCCACAGAATCAGTAGTTGAAATAGTTATTCCGGTTGTTTCATAAATAGTAAGTGAAGCATAAGAATCAAAGGCAGTGGAGCACGGGGTGGACGTTAAGCTAGTGAATGAGACTACAGGTGAAGATGACGGACTAGAAGAAACTGGGAAATCAAAGGATGTCGTGTAGGTGGAAGCAGAACTAGTAACCGGTGTTGGTGAACTATCAGTTCTGATGGTGAAAGTGGTTAGCTTAGTAGTGGAAACAGCTATATATGGAACATCAGAACCTGGACTGAATGATAATACACTAGAGATAAAAGTGAATGCAATTGAACTTGAGCTTGAACTTGAGTTTTGAATTACACTTGAGCTTTGAATTGAACTTGAGCTTTGAATTGAACTTGAGCTTTGAATTGAACTTGGGCTTGAACTTGGGCTTGGAATTAAACTAAGGCCTGAACTTGAAATGTGATTAGAAGTACTCACTGGCATTGAAGACGAAAAAAAACAAATCTTAGAAGTTAAATAAGTGGTAGTGGATGTATAGGTATAAGTAGCAGGATTACCATCATCATCAGTGACCGGAGTTTCTAAAGTTAAAATTGCAGTTCTGGAATAAGGAGAGTTACAAGGTCTTGTAGAATGAATGGTTGTGATATCCAACACAGTTGTGGCGACATCTCTAGTCTCAGTAACATGAACTGTAGTAACGGTGGTTAAAATCTTACAATATGTAATGATTACCATTGGAATTTGTAGCTGAAGAAGTAGAGACTTCTCCCCATGATTCAACACCATCAATAGTAACTAATGTAGGTGTGTAAGTAATTTCATCATATCCAGTAGAGGTGGTTGCAGCGTTAGTCATGGTGCTTAATTTCATAT
Source organism: Ambrosiozyma oregonensis (nom. inval.) (assembly GCA_003706315.3). Taxonomy (NCBI): domain Eukaryota; kingdom Fungi; phylum Ascomycota; class Pichiomycetes; order Pichiales; family Pichiaceae; genus Ambrosiozyma; species Ambrosiozyma oregonensis (nom. inval.). The sequence goes on from PPKY03000032.1 coordinate 151,201, forward strand.
GAACCCTAGAAGGTAAGCATTTTCTGAGATGGCAAATAGTTCTGAATGTAGTAGTATATTCAGGTAAATCATCAGCTAAAACTATAATAATGACTAAATAAAAGAATGTGATAGAATTTAGTAAATTGAATAGATTGAATTTCATTTTTTGTATTTGAGCTAACGAAAGTAATTTCCACAAAATATCTTACTGATATATGAGAGCTGTAAAAGTTACAATTCCACAGAAAAAAAATTGACCTGTTATATATACTATTTCAAAGTATATTTTTTAAAAAAAATCTTAAGTTGTTTGTTTCATCTTGTTTATTTAGTGTTCACAAAAAGTTCACCTTTCTCTAATTTTGAATAGATGATATAGCGATACCGAGTTAGGAACTTTCCTTAGGCATCCCAAAATGGAATCATGTTCTCTTAGCGAGGCTGTTTTTTACTCAGATACACCTGCATTACTGTTTTGAACCAAATAATTTGAGAAGTATAATCTCGTTAGTTTTCATTTGAAACAAGCTGTATGAAAAATATCAATGTTTCAAATGTACATATATATTCATTCATATTCAATTATAGAAAGGAACTTTATTTTCAAAAAGTAATAACTGTAGCTGCTATATAATATAGGATGTTTTAGAATTAGAGAATCCTTCAAAACATTTGGATAATCAATATCTCGATATTGATTTATCATTGATATATTTGAAGCTGGTCAAATACTATAAGTACTCAATAAAGTGAAAATAAGTATAGTATGGTAACAACTTAAAAAGAAATCTCATTGTAACTAGGAAATGTAAATCTGTTATAAGAACTCAATTATAGCTAGTAGCTATATTTGTATCATGCAATACAAGCTGAAAGATGGCAGTTCTAGCTCGTTCTTTAACCTCTTGATCATTGCATATATCACTAATATTTTTTAAAACATTATAGAATCCCAAATCAACTAACTTCACTGCTCTATTTTTAGGAACTGAATAATTATCAAAATCTGAAGGATCTATATCAATACTAGAATCAATATCCATATCATCCAAATTCTGATTTCCTTCAGTGTCCAAGCTTATATCATTCCCTCTGGTTTCTTCTTTCCAAGTTAAATTGATCACAACCCAAATAATGCTACATTTCACACGCCATTGTAAATCATTTTCCTTTCCAGGTGTGCTGGATTGAATTTTAAGCTTTAGTAAATCAAGTAGTTTCAAAAGTAAGTCTTCGTGGCACATTAATAGTATTTTATTATCCAATGTAGAAGCAGCAAAATGTGCAACAGTATACCCGATAGCTTCGATCATGGAAGTAGTGTTGGCCTCATTTAAGTGTCTTAATAGAAACGCAAAAAATGTAGTTTCTTTCAGTCCTTGGTCTCTCGCATATGCAGAATATGCAATCCAAATCTTTGTTGAGTATGAGCATTCAGCCACAGAAAAATTTCTTAAAATATTAATACTCTGTTCTTGTATATTATCATCTGGGTAATCACACAAAGCAAAGCATTTATCTAATGAAATAGCTTCCAAAAATAACTTGTTTAATTGCTGATTGACTTCTTTATAAATTGAATTTCTAATAACTAACAAAGCATTACATCTCAAAATATCATAAGGAGAATGATCAATGATGTTTTGTAAGATCGAAACTAAGTCTCTATTAGCCAGATCTTTCTTCAAAGCAGAAAACTCAATGACTAAATTAGCAATAGTTCCCAAAAGAATGGATTTTAATAAAATCTCCTGATTTTTCAAATCTTCTGGTAAATCTTCGTATGAAATTTTAAGAGCATTAATTAAATAGTCAGATAAATTTAACTCTAGTAGAAAAGTTCTCATCAAACTGGCTGATCTGGAAAGTGATCTTAATAAATAACAAGAAGAAAGAGTGATTCCTGATGATAATCTCAAAATTGTCACTTCATTGGAAGATAAAATATCTTGAGACTTCAAACTTTCATTAATAGCAACATGTCTTGATAAAGAATCCACTATAATGGCAGAAACATCATATTCAACTATCATCTCTCTATAATTTTCGTCTTCTGCTCCAATACAAGCTAAAACCAGCAAAGCATCAGAAATTCTATATAATGATTTTTCATCTAAAAACTTTTGATCAGCAGAATAATTCGATGTAACTATATGAGAAATTTTATCTAAAAAGTTAGTATCAACTAAATATTGATCAACTTTAGAACATTCTTTACACATCAAAGATAATAAATAAATTGGCGACATTTCTCTTGAAAGTTTATAAGTTGAATCGATGAATGAATCAACTGTTGAATCTCTCCTGTTTTCATTATCTTCTGTTCTATGTATCAAATTCACAAGCGATGGAACAATTTTTAGAAAATTAATCTCTTTTGATTGTTCATGTACAAAATGGATTGTGTATTGTGTCAAAAAATTAGCAGCAGCTAAGTTAAGGTTTGTATCGTAAGCATTTAAAAATGATGTAACTGTATAATATAATGGTAACGGGATTGATAAGGAAGAAATTCCAGTTTCTTCATTAGAAATAGATAGTATGTAGCTTAATGCAAGGAGTAATGGACAAAGTTCATCAGAAAATGTGGATAAGGTGGAGTCAGTGGGTGGTTGGGGTATCATTTCAGATTGCGGAGAATTCTTAAAACTAGAAAGATCATTTTCAGTATTGTTCAATTGTAACACAGTTTTAAACAATGGTGCAATAATATAGGATAATCTTTTCATCAATCCTTTATATAATTTGGAAAGTGTATAATTACCCTGTTTAATCAAAGGAACTAATAAATAGACAGAATGTAATAAACTTGATGAAGAACGTGAAGAGAATAAAACATTGTTCAAAACTGATATTAGTTTATATCCATCTTCATAATCATTCAAATTGATGCTAAATAAAGAAGACGTAAATAATAAATTTACTAGTGATCTTAAGTTGATTTCACCCAACACGTTGAATTCTTTTAATGAGCTTTGAATAAGCACTTCAATGATATCATTTTCAATCAAATAAGTAGTATATTCCTTTGAAAAGCTAAAAGATTGTATTATTGTAGCTGTACTCTTTAATAAAATAGGATCTGAATTTTTCAACAAGATAGTCTTTAATAGATCCAATTGGGAAGATATCCGTTGCTTCTCCTTACCATTTCCTAAAATGGAGGTTTTAATGGAATCTATGTGATTAATTTTAGCATCAGAAGTAAGTGAATTAAATGTCTCTATTCCTATCATCATTCAATTCAAGTTAAAGGATCAGATTAATTAAGTAATGTACCAAAAATAAAACTAAACAAATATGAAGTTATATATATATATATTGCCTTTTTTAAAACTGATTATCTTTCTATCGGTCTGCCAGAGCGAGACGCGTGTCAGGTTTAAATTTTTGAACTTTTCATTTAAATTATAATAGATACTACTTTAAGGTTGATAAAAACTCCTATTTTTCATTCAACATTCAAGGAAATAAAAATAGAAATAGAAATAGAAATATCTGTTATAATATTTTTTCTGAATCAGAATACATTTTTCTAACACTCATTCATTTAATTCATTTAATTCATTTAATTCATTTAAGTTTTCTTATAGCCGAAGTTTAGTTTTGAAATCATGCCTAGAGATCCACTTATCGGTATTGTTGGTAAACCATCTAGTGGTAAATCAACCACATTAAATTCATTAACTGATGCAAATGCAAAAATGGGTGCATTTCCTTTTACAACGATTGATCCAAATAGAGCAACTGGTTATTTACAAGTGGATTGTGCTTGTGGTAGATTTAATAAAGAAACTTTATGTAAACCAAATTATGGTTGGTGTTCTGGAGGTAAAAGACATGTTCCTATTGAGTTATTGGATGTTGCTGGATTGATTCCAGGTGCTTCACAAGGTCTTGGATTAGGTAATAAGTTTTTAGATGATTTAAGACAGGCTGATGCGTTAATTCATGTTGTTGATGTTTCTGGTACCACTGATTCTAATGGTAAAGCCACAAGAGGTTATGATCCATTAAATGATATTGAATGGTTACAAGATGAAATTAGATTATGGATTGAAGGTAATTTACAAAAAAGATGGGGTTCAATTGTTAGAAGACACACAGCTACAAAATCTTCAATCGTTGAAACATTAAGGGCTCAATTTGGTGGTTACGGTGCCACAACTAATGTGATTGCTAAAGCTATTGATTCTATACCTGATTTACCACCTTTAGAAGAATGGGATAATGATTGGATAACTAAAGTTGTTAAAGCATTTATGGATTTTAAATTTCCAACTGTTTTAGGTTTAAATAAGATTGATCATCCAGATGCTGATAAGAATGTTTCTAAGATATTGTTAAAACATCCAAATACGAGGGCAGTTTTAACGAGTGCAATTACTGAAGTGTTTTTAAGAAAATTAGCTAAACAAAATTACATTAAATATGAAGAAGGTACTGAATTTATAGATACCTACGAAGATTTGGGAGAAGAGAGTGGTTTGAAACCATTAGATGAGAAATTATTACAAAGAGTCGAAAATATTAGAGATCTTGTATTATTTAGATTTGGATCAACTGGTGTTGTTCAAGTTTTACAGGAAGCTGCTAATGTTTTAGAATTAGTTCCAATTTTTACAGTTAGAAATATTCAAACTTTTACAGGGAATTCTGGCTCACAGGTTTTCAGAGATTGTACTCTAGTTAAAAGAGGAACAACGGTTGCATCAGTTGCTAGATATATCATTGGTGAGATTACTATTGCTGCTGTTGAAGGTGTCAATGGTAAAAGAGTTTCAATGGAAGATACTGTTGATATAGGTAAAAATGATATTTTATCTTTTAAAGTTGCACCTGGTGGATTTTCTACAAAAGAATAGATTTTGTGTTTTTATGTGTCTATAAATATATAAAGTAATTGAGAAGATGGGTTGATAGATAGATTAATTGAGTGATTGATATGTAGTTTAAAAATTTGAAATTAAAGCAAAGTAGAGTTAGAGTTATAGATATATTTTGATACAAATTAACAAGACAATAGTTAACAAGACGATATATCAGGTTATCGGGTTGCAAATCCGGATCAATTATATATCTAATCAGTGGTGTTAAATATATCCATTGAGGACTAGATATAGTGGCAGGCTCAGCCGGTAGATAACTATCACCCTTTATTGTAAATTGAAAGTAGTGTGGACTCACTTAAAATAATTGATCTAGTTATTGTCTTGTAATAAAGCTGATAAGATTTATAATGATAAGAGAAGTGGTAGATGAGGATATTTTCTGATTAGGTTCTATAAAGAGACTATGTAATATTGTCGGAGTAAGAGAGATAAATCTCCGTCAATTATTTATCCAACAACGGGGGGCATTTACCTTCTATTGATATGATATCTTGAGAACTAGAATGTAACCGTTGTTTTCAACCATGGATATTTACTCCTTTAATGGGTGATATGAATTAACATACCTTAATTGACTATAAGTTTGATCTCAGAATTTTGAGTAATAGAAAGGATAATCTTTTTTTCCCTTATAAAATCTATATATTACACAAAAAATTAAATTGGGAAAACACCTCATCTTTTATACAAAAATTATTCAACAAAAAGAAAATAATAAATATTAATTTAGTTGGAAACATGAATGATCCTGAAACATGGATGATCCTGAAACATGGCTGACATATAACTTGAAATTTGTGACAATAATGATTTACAGTAACAATTTAGTAAGACATACATATTATCATAATGATAATGGAATGTGACGACTTATTTCCGATAAATATATAGAGATAAAAACAAAAAAAGGGATTAAGTAGCCTTTAAATAGATAATCAAATATCACCAAGATGAAATTGGGTTTAACACTAACAACTGTAATACCAATAATTGTAACTCAACAGAAATTGTAACTCAACAAAAATTGATTGAATAATCAATTTAAATGAAACAAGAAAAAAAATCATAATATGAGATGTAGGATGCACAAATTAGAATGGTTTGTTCTGATAAATCTCTCCTTATAAACTATTCTAATATTAAACAAATAGAAAATTAACCTCAACAATATGTAATACATATTACGACAATCTTCAGTCAAATAAAGCAAAAATTATCCAAACAATTGAAAGATGTAAAATATGTTTTACTAATACAGTATAATAGTCAAGCCTATTTTTTGGCTATGAATTCCGATATAGTGTAACGGCTATCATGGTCCGCTTTCACCGGGCAGACCCGGGTTCGACTCCCGGTATCGGAACATCGATTATTATTTTTTTGTGTTTTTATTTTTCCAATTTAATTGATATTTAAAGTTTAAAAATATTGTTAATACTAAATTTAAACTCATTTTTAATTACAGATATCCTATTTTTCCCTGGTTTGTAGTTTGGCAATGAGTTAGTCATAGAAGGAACAAATTTTGTAGTAAAAGTGAATGAAAGTTGGGTTAAATAGATCAAAAGATTTGAGATAAATTAGAGAACGCCGCCCATCACCCCGATTTGGCGAAATGTAAACAACGGTTGGTTCAACAATAATAAGCATTTTGAGTACAAACATTAAGAAAGCGGATATTTATATTTTGTTGTGTTTTTTCTTATCATTGATTTCTTGAAAGTTATTAAATTTCATATCCATTTTGCTTATTTATTCACCATTTTGATTGTTGTGTTTATTGTTGTTAGTTTTATCAATTGAGTTTAACTTGCTTGTGTTTGCGTTGTTTAGGAAAGAAAGATAATTTATTGATACCATATCTTAGCCTAACCTTCCCATCTTAATTGAAAAGATAGAAATAGATTACCAGAATACTAAAATACTAGAATAATATTACTGATAATGAAGATCATACCTTTAAAAAGAGGAGAAGAACTCAATGAAGAATTCAAATTGATATCTAATTTAATTAACAAATCCAAAAAAATTGTGACATTAACAGGAGCTGGTATTAGTTGTAATGCAGGAATACCTGATTTTCGAAGTTCTACAGGGTTATACAAGCATAGAACTAGTTCAACGCAAATTAAAGGTAAAGATTTATTTGATATATCATTATTTCGAAATGATGAAACAATTGAAATATTTTGTAAGTTTATGGAGTCATTATATGATCAAACGTTAAGTTGTAAACCAACGAAGACACATAAATTCATAAATTTTTTAAAAACTAATAAAAAATTAATTAAATGTTATACACAGAATATTGATGGATTAGAAAGACAATGTGGATTAACTACAGGAATTGAAAATGAAAAATGGAAAGATTTAGATGTTATTCAATTACATGGCGATTTGAATAAATTAAGCTGTACATTATGCTATCAGAAATTTGAATGGAATAATGAAAATAAAGATTTATTAAGAAATGGGTTTTTACCAGATTGTCCAAATTGTTTAAAAAAATTTAGAGAAAGAGAAAGTGAAGGTAAAAGAATTGGTGGAGCAATAATCGGGAATTTAAGACCAAACATTGTTTTATATGGTGAGAATCATCCATTTGCTGAATCATTAGCAAAAGGATTAATTTCAGATTTAAATAAAAATCCAAATATTTTATTAATATTTGGTACTTCATTAAAAGTTCATGGTGTTAAGAAATTGGTTAAAGATTTAAGTAAAAAAATACATGAAAAATCAGGTGGTAAAGTTATATTCATTAATAAATTAGAAATTGGTTCAAGTAATTGGAAAGGTATAATTGATTATCAAATTTTATGTGATTGTGATCAATTTTGTGATTTTTTACAAAATGAAATTCCAGAATTATTTCTTTATAATGAAATTGAAAGAAAAATGGTTGATAATTCAATTATCAATGCTGATACTTCAGCATATTTTACACCTCCAAGTACACCAGATAATAAATTAAAGATTCAACCTTTAAATATATTGGATGATTTAAAAACAAATTTAAATGATCGTATGATATCAATAAAAGAATTAGCATCACCTGAATTTTCACCTGTTAAGAAAACAAAGAAGATTATAATTGGTGAGAATAAAGAAAAGTTAAATAAAAGTAAAATGCACGGAAAGAAAAGTATTATCGGAAATGAAATAACAAAGAAACAAGTTAAAGTTACAAAGAAAACAATACAGGGAAATAATGATATAAATAAAAAAATAATAAAAAGCTTAGAATTAAAGGAAGAAGTCAAAGTCAAAGAAGTTAAAAGAGCTCCATTGGGATGCTTATCAGTTTCTAAAATTTCAATAAAAGATAATTCATTTGCTATAAATAACACAAACATAACAAGGCAACAAGTTCAAAAAACTGATATCACACATATAAAATCAATATCAAAAACAAAAACAAAGACAAAAACTAGTGTAACTAGTAGGAATACTAAATGTATCGTTGTTCCTATTAGAAGATCCAAAAGACATATAGAAGTGATTAATTATGACGACACAAAAAGAAATAAAACTAAAGTGGTTGCGTAACTATTTCAATAAATTTGTGGATGCGTCTTTCTTTTACTATATAGATTAATATTTGATAATAATAATGTATTTAATTAATTGTAATAATTGTAATAATTGTAATAATTGTAATAATAGTTAGTAGTTAGTAGTTATTTTTAGAGCACAGCCTGAAAGTGTTTTTATTTTTTTATTTTTGTGCTTTTGTGCTTCTAAAAAAATTAACAAAAATTTGTGAGTAGATAGATATTGCTTTAGTTTAAAGATCAACAGAATAAAGAAAATGTCAAGTATAGATGGATCAACTAATAAAGGACAACAAGAGTTAAAATCGATTTACCAATATAATTTAATACATGGGTTACCAATAAATAAAGATAATATGAATTCACTAGAATTTAAATATGTTGGTAATTTTCAAAATTCAATTAAAAGAAATCAAATAACTTTACCTAATGATTATAAAACACAATATTTAAAATCAATTAATAAAATTAGTGATAGTGGTAAGAATGTGGGTGAAAGGAATCTAATTGAAATTGAAGAATATGTGTCTAGTGGTAATACAGGATCGGGTGTTAATGGGAATGGTTCTGTTGGTGGATTAAAATTTTGTAAGATTTGCTATAATTTATTATTACCTGGTTTAACGGTAAAAATTAGGATCAAATATGATGAATTAGCACACGGCAAAAGCGAAAATAACAGCAAATACAAAAACAAAACAAAGATTGAAAAAGAAAAAAATCCCAATTTGAAAAAGAAGAAAAGATACTTAAGTTATCAATGTTTAAAATGCAATACAGATTATAAATATATGGATGTATTAGCGGAACATGGATCAAATTCATCAAATTCAAATTTACAGAAAACTAAACAAGCAAGTATATTTGATATGAATTTAAATTTTAAATCTTCATCATCATCATCATCGTTAGGAAGTAGTAATAATATTACAAAAGGTATTGCCACACCACCTATAAAAAATTCAAATGTAAATGCCACTAATAAAATAACAAAAAACAGATCTAAAAAGAGGAAACAAATGAATAGTTTAAGTAATTTATTATCAAATAAGAAAAACAAATCTGCAGAGAAGAAAAATGGTTTAGATTTGTTAGATTTTATGAACTAAGAATAACATAAACCAATAACAAATAACTAATATCTAATAATTAATATATCACACGTAAACAAACGCTCCACCGGAAGTCCCGGACATAAAAGCGACGCGCCGATGCGCCAACAAACAGATCTAACCGACTTAACCGACCTAACAGACTAATAGACGCGTCTATTGTAAACCGTTTTTTTTTTTTAGTTTGAAGTTTTCATCAGACCACTTTTGATAATGAATATAAATTAGATTAACGATACTAATAAAACAAAGATTACACAAGTTGATAACACATTGAAATAAAATTATAATATAAAGAGGACACGCCTAAGAATCCATTCAAAGGAGAGGATTATCATTTAATATTATATCATTGAACATTGTTTAATGATTAAAAAAGCATCAGCCGAACATGGTCTTGCGATATTATAAATTATAAATTATATTAAAAATTATACTATTTACATTTTATATATGGGTTTAATATAGGTGGAGGGGTGAAAATTGGGAAAAATTGGGAATTATACTACAATCCATAATTAATAGATTCCGGAAATTTTCACCACGTCCGATAATCACTGACACAGCTGTAAAGCCTCAAGGCCCAAAAGAGCCGCTGAAGTTGGTTCCAGTGATAGTTGTGAAGCTTATTTTTTTATTATTTATAAGCTGCTACCAAAAGCTTTTTGAGGTTGTTTAAAGAAAGGTTCTTTTCCAGTACTTTTTCATCCTTTATAGCCTTTTGTTTTTTCGAGTTTACTTTATATGATCAACTTTAAGTTTCAGATGTCCTTTTAATCTATAATTGATTGGATATGCTTTAGACTCTATTTTGCCCTTAAAAATATTGAACAAATAGATTACTAAGAGATTAAAAGAAACAAATTAAACCTTTTCTATAGTTAAGAATTACAAAGATGTAAATTTCATTTCCATAGGGTTAATGTAAGTGAAGAATTAGAAGAGTGTTTAGGGAGGTGTTACACAATCAATTTCTAAAATTTCAATTAATTGCATTTATATTACCTTACTTTATTATTAATATGTTGTATGAACAATGTAATACTTCAAAAACAAAAGCCTTTATTACCTATTTTGAACTGAATCTATTCAAATAACTGTATTTAGAATCTGAAACTGCATTTTAGATGTTTCAATCTAGTAAGAATATTTTCTATTTCATTCATCCTGGAATTTATCATTGTGTTGCAATTTATGTTTATTATCTCTTAATTTCATACTCTAGTGCTGCAATTAATATCTATAGGGTAAATTATTGTTAAGTTTTAAAAATAAACAAAACACTACAAAATATAATTGAAGTGGTAATTACCCGCACTATATTGCCGCAATACTTCATCACAAGTCAGCCTTGCAGGCCTTCTATTGTTTTACAGCTCAAAGCTGCACATAAGGAACAGGAGCAGGAACAGGGCACCTAGTTATTTTTATTTATGGTTTCTTTTAAAAGATATTTGATATTTAGATATTTAGAAATTTCATTTACCATCAATTGTATAGTTGAAGTTAAATGAAACTTTTATAAATGAAATCGACCGACTAATTGAAACGACAGAAAGCCGCATAATACACTACACGACTTTCCCAGATGGCCTTTATTTATTATTTTTTTTGACTAGAAAGGGAACGATTTCAACCCATGTTGAATAAAGGAATAAGTGGTTAAATTGTAAAGTATTTGAAAGACTGAAATTAATTCTGGATAAATAGGATTAGCATCAAAATGAATAAAAGATTATCAATTATTAAGAATTAAATCTTCTTTTAAAGTTGTTCCAATTCCCATAATGCTTTCAAGTTTAGCTTTATTGAATTCAAGAACACCATCTCATTCATTACTCAATTCATCATGATAAAATTATCTTTTATTAAAATATTTTTTATATTTATTTTTTTACTATCAGTCACCAAAGCTGCTGATACTTGTTCAACTGGATCTTCACTTACTTTGAATGGCGAGTGTCCTGGTGTTTTTAAAACTAAATGTGTTACTAATAACTATCCATGTGCTGATATTACTTTTACTAATGTAAAATACGAAAGTGCTGATACTATTACATTTACTCTTAATTTTGCTGTTGATGGCTGTCCTAGTACTGACTATTTAAGTGAGTTAATTATTATTGGATTAAATTCTCCTAATGGAGGTCAAATTATTCTTTATTCAAGAAATAGTAATGTTGATGAACTTAGTGATCAAGGTACCTGTAATTGGTCTCAAGAAATTACTTTTACAACTACAGATTCTTGTATTTCTTCATTCCAAATTAATTATGATTGGTTCACAGCTGGTGCTGAAACAGATCCTACTTGGACTTATGATAGCCATTATGATTATTTGATTGATTGCGTTGGTCCTGATGACAGTCAAGCTGATGCTCCATTATATTGTTTTGATTGTAATAGTTCATCATCATCTTCATCTGCTCCATCCTCATCAGTTCCATCTTCATTTACACAGACATCGATTAATCCAACTCAATTCTGTTTAGGCTGTTCTTCTACAAATACGCCATCATCAGATTCATCCTCACCGATCCCATCTTCAAGTCCATCCTCATCAATTCCATCTTCTTCAGATTCATCCTCATCAATTCCATCTTCTTCAGATTCATCCTCACCGATCCCATCTTCAAGTCCATCATCATCGATTCCATCATCATCAATTCCATCTTCTTCAGATTCATCTTCCTCAGTTCCATCTTCTTCTGTTCCATCTTCTTCTGGTTCATCTTCTTCTGGTCCATCTTCCTCTGTTCCATCATCATCGATTCCATCATCATCAATTCCATCTTCTTCAGATTCATCTTCCTCAGTTCCATCATCATCTGTTCCATCATCATCTGTTCCATCTTCTTCTGGTCCATCTTCCTCGATTCCATCTTCTTCTGTTCCATCTTCTTCTGTTCCATCATCATCGGCTCCATCCTCATCGATTCCATCTTCTTCTGTT